>JABUQX010066948.1:5000-10000 GCA_015478945.1 Trachelipus rathkii | reverse complement strand
CACCTTCACAAGAAAAACGTTTTAGGAGAAAAATTAAGCATGAGGTTATCATTATAACAAGAGTGGCATAAATAATAATAGCAAATTAAAGTATTTTAAAACACTTACATAATCAACATAATCCTCATATATATCTATTGTAACATTATTTATGAAAACATTAAAAATTATTACCACGCTTTTCCAGTAAAACGTGGTAATGACTAACAAACAGAATGAGAGAATGCGCAAGTGAGTGAGTGAGTGAGTGAGTGAGTGAGTGTTAACTTTATTTATGAAAACATTAAAAATTATTACCACGCTTTTCACGTAAAACGTGGTAATCGCTAAGGAACAAGCCAGTGTGAGAGAATGAGCACGTGAGTATATGTGTGTGTATGTGAGAGGGGGGGGGGGTGTGTTTTTTACAGTAATGAATGATGCTATTACTTAAGGAAAGGGCAAGATTATTTTTTTTTTTAAAACAAAATTCAAATGTTAAAAGAAAAATAATTTTAACGTTCTGTATAAAAAAAAATTGTACTTCCGGAAGTGCCAATATCCGCAAATGACTTTTAATTTAACACTCTGCATACATTTTTCCAAACTGAGCGTCTTTCGATTTTAATGATTTTATCAATCATCGGTGAAAATTGTGAATAATCTCGTGTTTATAAAAGCAGTGGAGAAATTCACAAAACACTTCAGCAAACGAACAGAGAATGGGTTTTATGCGAAACGGTAAATAATAAATAGCTTAACAAATTCAAAGATAGCCGAGTGTGAAAAGAAGTTGAAATTCGTTCTGAATGACTTTCGACCAGTAAAATAACAAAGTGCGTCGCAAAAGTGCTTTAAATTATTTAGGAGGATTGTAGGTGAATAACTTATAAGGTAGGGGATGTTGATGGATTGATTTATGGCACGCCAACAAAATGAACATGGGTAGGGTCGCTACTATGTTTGTGCCCCGAATACTGAACAATGATCATAAGCAGGATCACAGTGAAATTTGTACAGTTTCAGGAGCAGATCAAAAAGTCGATAATGGTAATGAAATTTGATTTGACTACTGCTAATTCCAATCACCTCAAAGGAAGTCTTCCGCTTTCTATGACCAAAGAAACCTCAAATGAAACTTCAAAGTCGATGTGAACTGTTTATTTAATAATGAAGCAGTAGTAGTAGTTAGGGAAGGGTTTTGGACGCATGTTATAATATACTCATCCCTCCCTTTTGGGCAGGTTAGAGATCGTACCCCCTTTTAACTTAGTACCCCTACTTTTGATGACAACCTCGTCGTAGACGTGTTACGTATCCCTGGCTCGTTCGTAGGGGGGGGGGGTCCAGCCCTCTTAGCTATTTTCATCCCTTTTTGGATGTGTTAGATAGGTCGTACCACCCTTCAAATTTGGTACCCTTATTGCTGGTGGTGTCACCTCGTCGTAGACGAGGTTACGTAGGGCTGCATCCCCCGTAAAAGTTTTAGGATCCTCTTTAGGGTATTTTAGAGAGTTCGTGTCCCCCTACCCACATGGTATTTTTATTGCTGGTGGTGTCACCTCGTCGTAGACGAGGGTACGTATCCCTGCACCACCGTAAGGGGGTGCAGCCCCCTCCCAATTGAGACTAGGGCCTTATATACATGTTAATTTTGGTACTCAGAGACCTTTTGAAGGCGAAAGTTAAGATTTTAGTGCGCTCGGGTGCCTTTTGAGACAAAGCGCTAAAATTCAAGTCATGTCGGAATAACTTAGAAATTTCCACTATATTGTTAGATTTTGACATGATGTGTCAAAGTATAGGTTTCTAAGGTCGGAGAACCTGTTTCCGAGGCTCGAGAGGCGTTTGGGGCTTAGTCCTAATCCCGTACCAACTCAGCCGGTCATATATATATTATATATAATAATATATATATATATTATATATATATATTATATATATATAATATATATATATATATATATATATATATATATATATATATACTATAATATAATATATTAGTGATGCACCGATACATGGTATCGGTATCGGTATCGGCTAATATGGCCGATACTTAGGTACATCGGTATGGTATGCGGTATCGGGAATTTTGTGAGTAGTAGTAGGTAATCGTATCGTATCGGCAAAATTTCTTGCCGATACTATTAACCGATACACACATTTTGGCGTCTTTAAATTGATTTCGAATATTATATATATATATATATATATATATATATATATATATATTATATATATATATATTATATAATTATATACTATATTATATATCTATATAAATATATATATATATATATATATTATGTTATAATTATATAGGCCCGTTTTTGCATTGATGAATATTTCATTCAATTAAATTCAGCTTTAAATCTAATTTCTTCAAAATCGATAAACTCCATCACAATAGTGTATCAATTTTTTGTATATATACCATTTGTTTTAGTTTATTTCTTCTGTTATCCGAAACTCGACGAGCTGCCTCACAACAACTGATTCAATTGTTTTGCCAAAAATAAAAGTCACCTCGCAAGAAGTTGTGTTCGTTTTTGCATGAATTCAGGCAATTAGTACAGGCACATCAGGAGTAGCAAAGAAGTCTGATGGATATAAGTGTCGGTTAAGTTATATAAAAATATTCCAATTTTTAAGTTCTTCACTTTAGAAGTATTTTGAAGAATGGAGAATTTTGAGGATATACGGTGCTATTGAGGTCATAGTGATCTCTTGACAGCTAAATTCTCTGGTTGAGAGTTGGGGAGATTAGTTTCGAAGGAAATGCCCATTGGCGTTTGACAGCTCGCATCTTTATTGTAGGAAAGTTTTGACCTACAATAGTCGATGTTAAGTTGGCACATATATTTGTAAACGATGTGTGAACCCAAGTTCATGGGGATCGCTTCTTTATATCTTCAAGAAACTGCCATTGAGTTGTTGGTTAATAAAAGATATAGAAACTTGCATGTGGAAAGTTTTTGTTTAAGATATTTCTATATCTGAAAGTGAAGATCATTGGAAAGGGGTCCCAATGCAGGGAAGCCGAGCAAAAACAGGAGTTTAGGAATATCAATATGCAGTAGTTTTAGGGCGTCAAGTGTTATCGAGAAAAACGTGTAAACAAGTTTATCAAAAACGTTAGAGGGATAAAGGCTAAATCTAGAAAATTTTCAGAGAACAGGGGATTTCTTCATGGAAAACTTCCAATCAGAACAAATAAGGCTTGTGTATGCGGGACTTTAGACCCGCAATTTTATGATTTAAAGGAGATAGAAATACAGAAATAGTTCAAGTAAAAGTATTAGTGGCTTGCAGAATACAATAGAAGTACGCAATCCCCACTAATATTTACATTGGGACTAATTTTCTTTAGTTCTATATCCTTTAATCAAAATTGTAATAATACGAAGCGTTTTGCGATAGAATGAATTTTAGTATATTCTTTGCTTTTAATTTAGACCGTTTGTTTTTGTCATCTCATTTGTGCTTACGCTCGATATGAAATGCTCACACAGTTTTAGTAGTAATTTCCTGTTTCAGAGTTCACACTTTCTGGGAAAGTCAGGGAAAAAAATCCGTCAGGGAAGGTCAGGGAGCGTTTTAAGATATGCTGAAAGTCAGGAAAAATTCCAAAAAAGTCCGTGAAATTTTAAAATTTCAAACATATGAAGAATGATCCATGGACCAAGTTACATAATTTTTTGATATATTTTTTTCCTTACTGTTAATTGTGGAATGAGAGATGTATTTGGTATAAGTGAATGAAAGGATGGGCGAGGAACGACATCCCATAAATCTACTTCTATATGTTTCTTTCTATTTTTAGTTCACTATTACCTACTATTCTTCCTATTCGTCCATAGAGGTTGTTCCAAGTTCATCCTTCCGATTAAAGGTGATTGGTATAGGTGTGTTTTAGACTGTATGACTTATGATTTAATCTGTTTAGTTAGATCTTTTTCTTTTTAGGGATATGGATGTGTTTATATATATATATATATTATATATATAGTATAATATATATATATATATATATATAATATAATAAATATATATATATATATATAATATATATATATATATTTATATATCATATAGATATATAATATATATATTATATATATATATATATATAATATATATATATATAATATTATTTCTATAATTCATATATATAATAATATATATATATATATATAATATAATATAATATAGGTTTGACGAAGTGATTTTGGATTTTTGGGCAGTTGACAGCCGAAAAATCTCTCAACACCAAACCATTACAAAATGTTTCTGTTCAAACAAAGGTGTATTTCTAAAATGCAAACTGGCTTTTTTTTTTAAAATCTTTCCTTAGAAGTGAATCCATTTTTTACGAAAAGTTTCCAAGACGTCAGACCCAACTGTGGTCCATTCTGTTCACCAGATTTTACAATGTCTCGTAGTAAATATTATTGGAAAGATTTCTTAAGTCTGTAAAAGCTGCTACAACAACTAAGTTTTTTGTATAGACTTACATGACAAAGACAATTTGCCTGATGTAAAAGGTATTTAATCTTGGATTTCAAACAAAAAAAACTTCTCAAAGAAGTCACCTCGAATGAAAGTAATATCCTAAAATTCAAACTTGAATGCCAGACTGTGCTAATAAAAATGACAGAAAAGATATTAAAAAGATGTCCTCTGAAGTACAAGCTGTCCAGTCCATCATTGATCTACGTATAATTTTCATTCAGCCAGAACAAGGGACAACAAGAAATTTGCTGTATTGCTAGAGGATTGTAACACCAATAACTGAATCACAGGATTCTGTTGCTGATAAGGCAAGCACCATACACTCTACTTTGCAGTGAAGCTCATTCTACCTTGAATTAAATTCAAAATATTTTCGGATGGTGACTGTCTTCTAAGAGACTTGATGAATTTTTTTCTTCTCATAGCAACCTGGAATCAATGTATGCGGTTCGTGGGCAAATTTTTAAGATATAGGACTGAATATTTTCCCATGGAAAATGCGACAG
>JABUQX010066947.1:0-27479 GCA_015478945.1 Trachelipus rathkii | reverse complement strand
TGTATGAATTTAAAACTAACGAATATTACGCCAAGGATGGTAATTAACCGCATGATGAACAGGATGTCTAGGCTCTCCCGTCTCTAGTAGGACGACGGAGGAGTGATTGGACGTCGGTCCCCCCTTCTGTTCCCCATCGGCTCGAGGGCCCCCTAATAAGCTATATTTCCTTTGAAACGTTCAATTTTTAGTCGGGGCTCCAGAGCCGACATGAGGCAGAGAGAGGGGCGAGACGAAACGACTTTACAACATTAATAAGTTTAACGCTGATTCCAAATAGTGTAATTTGGTTTTTTCTGTAATTGTCCCGTACTTTATCGTAGTTTTTTTTTTTTTTTTTTTTTTTTTTTTTTTTTTTGTTTTATTTTGTACATTCCTTGCGGTAATAAGCTTATACGTTGATTTTCCAGAAGTTATGTATTTGGATTTCCTGTGAAGTGTCATACATTTTCGGAGGATAATGCTCCGGCCCCTTTCGTGGAATTACCGCCCCTTAAAAAAAAATTAAATATTATTATGTAAAACTGGAATAAAGTAAAAAGTACCAAATCGTAACACAAATCATTTTTCGTTTAATCGCTCCTTGTACCTTGGCTCTCCTTCTCTCTTTTCTCTGCCTCTCTCCTCTCTCCTCTCTTTCTCTCTCTCTCTCGTCTCTCTCTTTATTATATATTATAACTATATTATATATATATAATTACTATATATATATATATACGTATATATATAATATATCTTATATATAATATATAATCACTACATAACGTATTTTTTTTATTATCTATATTATATATATCTATTAATATATTATTATTAAACTATTATTAATATATAAAAGGAAAAGTTAAATTTAAACTTTAAGACTGCTCACCTTTACTAAAAATCGAGTTATGGAGATTTTATATAATTTTTTTTTACCCTAGGACATGAAAAATTTAAACAAAAATGTAAATATGGATAACTCAAAGATAGCCTAAAATTTCATGACTCAGAGAAACGCGGGTCATCCAGCTCACATGCCCATGCTCACTATGAACCATATACTTTATATATATATCATTACTATATATTTAATTACGTTAAATATATTATATTAAGTATATATATATATAATATATATGATATATATATATATATTATATATATATATAATATACGATGTTATATATTAGTATATATATATACTAATATTATACTTATAGGTGCCTATAAATCTCGATACCAATAGCGAAAGTGAAAAATCTAGTATCAGACTTTAAAATAAACTGTCTATTTGAGGACAAAGTTTTTACATTAATATTGTAGAACCTAAAAAAACCCGACGTATGTAAACAAAAACAAATCAAAAAAAAATTTTGCTAAGATTTTTTTTTAAAGAATTCAAGTAAAAGACGCATTACTTTCGCGTCGTCTTTGTTGTCTTATTTTGGTACATTTCTAAGCTGTGGCCGATTCTAGATGGTACTGGAGAAAAAAGCGAGATTTATTTACGTACACTGGTTATTTAAGTAAATTTTTCATATTATACGACAAAAGAATTTTTTGTGGTGTACGTATTTTTACTGTATATATATATGTGTATTATAGAAAGATAAAATAAAAGTATTTTAAAAAAAACAAAAACAAAAAAAAATTGTAATTTATAATGACTGTTCAAGCAGGTCCCCTCTACGTGCTGTTATGTGATACTATTTGATCTTGTATCTTGTTTTTTAGTGGGTATATAAAGAGAAGTATCGGTAAAGAAAAAAAGTAAAGATCTAATTAATTACGTATATATATATATATATATATATATATATATATATATATATATATATATATATATATATATATATATTATATAATATATATAATATATATATATAAATATATATTTATATTTTTTTTTATTATAATAGTATATATATATATATTAGTATTATATTATGAAGAAAGTACTTTTTAATGTTATCCTTCACTGGCAACATTTTCTATTTATTTACGGGAAGAAAACGACTTTTGTTTCGTATACTGCAGTAATATGTCTGACATTGTAATGTGAAGTTGTTTTATGATTTATACGAAAAAAAAATGTTACTAGACGAAATTTATGAAATATGTGCTAACGATACTGTGTTATTAGCTTTCTTACAAGAATTCAAATTAATATTAAGAGAAAAAAATTGTAATAAATGTAGAAAAAAATGTGAAATATATAAAGTTAATGTTTTTTATTTCCAATGTAACAAATGTAGAAAAAAATATTGTTCAGCCCCTAAAGGTTCATTCCTATATCGTTCCCGTCTAAGTTATGCGCAGGTATTAAAATTAATTTTCTCTTTTCCATGTTAGGATTTTCCAAAAAAAAGTATTAAAGATTGATATATATTTTTTGTAGGGAAGTTTGTGTGACTGAAGTATTAAATTCCAGAAAAAAAAATCAGAGGCCCTAATAAAATCTTTGAGCTCGACGAGTCGGTGTTTGGGAAAAGAAAATACAATAAAGGTAGAAAAGTTGAAGGAAAGTGGGTTGTGGGAGGAATAGAGAGGGAAAGTAATAAGTGTTTTTTTGTGCCTGTCTTGAATCGCAATAGTAAAACGCTAAGACAAATTATCGAAGAATACATTGAAAAGGGAACAATAGTAATAACCGACGAATGGAAAGGATATAAAAATTTAAATGATCTAGATTTACATCATTTAACGGTTAATCATAGTATTAATTTCGTTAACCCAGAAACTGGATCTCATACAAACACAATAGAAGGAACGTGGTCAAAGGTAGGTAAAAATATTGGAAAACTGTTTTACCTAACATAACCTTAACGTATGAAAATTTAATGTAGGAAAATAAAATGTACCATAATGTATTCTTAGGTTAAAAGAAAATTGCCAAAAAGTGGTTTAAAGAAGGAATTCTTATTAAGTTACCTCTGCGCAATGCGTGGCCGGTGAACATAAGGCGCCAGAAATATTCCAAAACGATTTTATGTGAATTACCATTTGAAATCTCAAAATTACCAATTTAAAATTAAAGGTTAGTAGAATAATTTTTTGTTTTAAACTAATGGAACCCCGAAGGTAGAACCACACCGATAGGCAGGAGTCTGGGTTTCTCGGTCTTCCGGCGGAAACAACAGGGTAGGAATATTTCTTCCCCTCCAGGGAGGGTCTCCGAAACTCCCACTCTTTGGTATTTGGTGTCTGCGGGCGTCCTCCGCCCCTCCCCACGGGGTATGGAAAAGTGTCCCCCCCTTCTGTCCCCTGTCGGCTCGAGCCTCCGCTCTACATGGCCGGTATTAATACTCGATAGAGATATACTTACAGGAGGTATATATATTATATATATATATATATATATACCATACTTAGTATATATAAATAATGCTATATGTTATATCTCATATTGGATGTACAACCCTGGGCCACTACAAAACTGTCATGTAGATTATCTTGCATAAATAAAGAATAAATTTCATGTGCATATTTATATATTACAGTCATACAATATTCATTGCGGAAGAGATTAAATTAAATTCTGAATTACAATATATATACTAGTATTACACCACTATGAACTATATATATATATATATATATATATATATATAATATATGAGGAAATATAAATTTTATGTACATATGTGCTAGTATTATGTTTAGTTTCTTTAACAAACATACAAGAGTTGTTGCTCTCCTTGGTAACCTAAAAAAAAAGTACCAGAAATATTTCGGTAATGTGCTCCAAACTAACTTCAAATTTTCTGTTTACTGTTTAGTCGTATTGCTGACATTGAGAAGGAAGCATGCTTTTTTTTTTTTTTTTTTTTTTTTTTTTTTTAAATTTTTTTTTTTTTTTTTTTTTTTCTTTTTTTTTTTTTTGTAAAAATTTTTTAGAAATTTATGAAATTATGAAATACATATATAGCGAATAATTAATATATACCAGTTTCTTTTTTTTTTTTTATTTTAATAAAGACAGCGATTTTTCACGTTCTAATTGTGTCTATTAAACTTTTGTTCTTAAATAAAACGTTTATTACAAATAAATCAGTACTTTTTCTTCCTTGTGTTTTAGTTTCTATTTATTATAGATGTATATATATATATATATATATAATATATATATATATATATATATATATATATATATATATATATATATATATATATATATATATATATATATATATATAAATATTTTTTTTACACATATATATTTGCATGTGAGAGATATAAAATTTATTAATTTTTTTTTTTTTTTTAATTTTTTAAAACATACTTCTATATTATTCTTAAAATTAATATTAATAGGTGCATTTTTTTTATCAAAATTAATTATAAATGCATAACTTGAAACTTATGATAGACAAATAGAAATATCATATATCTAAAGCTAAAGTAGCAATACTTTTCCGGAACAGCCCTAGCAAACGCGCTTTTCAGGAACGGCCCCAGCTGGCCGCTCTAACATTTCATGCTGTTTAAGCTGGCGATACTCTGTCTTTTTGTGAACCACTGAAGAGTGAGCGTTATTCTCTTTGTGTATGTCAGTTGTCGGTGTTTTCAGACCTTTTGGAAAATGATTGTGTCAGGTGCAATTAAAAAGAGAAGTAAAACAGAAGTATGGCTTATTGGAGAAACAATTGATGAAATTAAGACGACAAAACTACCTTGAAATGATGATATTTTATTACAGCTTTTCTTCCTAACACAGTGCAAGAAGAATGTAAAAGAAGCCTGTAACATTGTATATTCAGAGATATATGAAATATGGGATAAATCGAAAATACCAACTAGAGAAACAACACGTAATAGCGAAGATGCAGAAGAAATATGAACAATTTAGAACCCTCCAGAAAACAAAATCAAGACGAGATCAAACTCAAAAAGCAAAGGAAACTTCATTCAAAGATTCATTAAATGATTTGTTTGATATAGCTCATGCTAACGCACTGAAAATGATACACAATGAAGAAGATAGTACATTTCTATAGGCTCAAAGAGAGAAAGGTAGACGAGGTTATATAGGCAGTGTTGACAAGAAAACTGCAAAGAAAGAACACGAAAAGCGTAAAAGAATTGAGCAAGAAACACAACGAATTGAAGCAGAATTGCATAGAAAAGAGAATTTGTCAGTTTTTCAGCTTACAGGCAGCTCAAGCGAGTCAAACAGCGCAGAAGACAGCAGTGATGAAGTCAAGCCTGGTCCGTCTAATCCTCCAAAAACAAAGAAAAGTAAAAGTGAGAAAATTACTACACCTGACTTAGTGGCAGCATTAGACAGAACGAATATGATTGACCGTAGTGTAATGAAAGTAATATCAGCAACAGCCTCAAGCCTTGGAAAAAAAATTGATGAGATAATCATAAGTAGAACTACTCTGCAAAGAGAAAGGAAAAAATTTAGAAAAGAAATAGCTGATAGCATGAAACAATCATTCACTTCAGATGCGCCTCTTACAGTCCATTGGGATGGCAAATTAATGCCTGATTTAATTGACACTGAAAATGTAGACAGATTGGCTGTGTTAGTGTCTGGTGGGGGCAAGTCTAAACTTTTGGGAATACCAAAACTAATGTCAGGTATAGGTCATCAAATAGCAGCAGCAGTTGTGGAATGTCTTGAAGATTGGAATATTAAAGACAGCGTTAAGGCCATGTGTTATGACACCACTGCTAGTAACATTGGTCCTAAGAAAGGTGCATGTGTGTCAATAGAAACAAAACTAAACAAAAGTCTTCTTTGGTTTGCTTGCAGGCATCATGTTAATGAAATAATAGTGTCTGATGTATTTCAGAAGTGTTTTGGTGCTTCATGTGGACCAGAAATTCAATTATTCAAGCGTTTTCGAAATTCATGGAAGACTATCAATACTTCATCATATGAAGCACACAGTGCAAGTCTTCCTTGGAAAGAAGCTGTTTATTTTTTGTCAGGAACAGTTGTAATGTCATCATCCTCGTGCAGATTACAAAGAACTTTTACAACTAGCAATGGCATATTTAGGAGGTGACACGGCAGCCATCAGCTTCAAGCAGCCCGGAGCATCGATCCCGATGGATGGCAAAGGTGATTTATTCAATTAAAATTGTGCTCTTCAAGCTACAATTTAAAATGACCAAGAAGGAGCAGTCATCAGTCGAGCGATTTGCAGAATTTGCCATGATGCTATGAAAATACTGCGAACCCTCAGAAAGATTGTACTCATTCAGATTTGAAGATAACTCAACATATTTGGAATCTCATAAATATAATATAATAAATAATGAGAAAGATACCGATGGAGTCACCAACTAACAATAAGATAAATGATCTTAAACTTAAATAAATCATTAATTTGGTAAAAAGGTCAATTTCAATGATATGTGACATAACCCTGATCTTGGGCAGACTGAAATAAGTGATCAAAGATATAAACAATCTTTAAAATAAGGTAAGGTTGGACTACTAAAAATATCGTCTTTATAACCACGTGATTGATGCATACCACCGCCACCGCGTGCGACTGATATAAATAATAATATAGTCAGTCAATTTTACCATATTGGACCATTGACAAATAAGACAAATTAAATTAAAAAAAGGAGAAAAAAAAATTATATTTTAAATATTATAATTTTATTCTAGTAATTAGTTTTAGTTTAATTTGATAAATCTATAATTATAATATGACAAAATAATAAAAAGAAAAATATGCATAATTTATCTTTTATTATATATATGGCAGAATTGATATCCCCTAATTTATTTGAATAAAAGAGTATATATAACAAAAAAATATGGAAACTTCCTTTATGGTTGAATGTGAGCCCGACGATTTGTATAACCTTATTGGTCTTCAACGTGAAAAGAGATAGTACCAACCTAAAGAAAATAAAAAATAGTGTAAATGAAAGCCTATGTCGGAATATACTCGAATATTCAGATTTACAAGAATCAGAATTTGGAGGCAAACATTCCGATTTTTCATAATGAAATTTTGAAAAAATAAATTTCTTAGTCACCGCAAATAATTTACATGATCCATTGAACGAAGGGTTGTTTAATGCAATAATGTTACTTGAACCTCCACTTATCAAGATATGTATCTTACCACATTCCAAAGAAATAAAAGCAATCTCTCAAAAAATCCCACAGAATGAAAATTTTACTTATATCATACATAAAGAAAAATTATAGATCATTATATCAAAAGTTAATCTTTGAACCAGTATGAGAAGAAGACAAAAATGGGTTTGGCGTATAGTAGACCGGTTGTTTTCACATAGTAAAAAATCATCACAGACCGACAATGATAAAAACTGAAGTGGAATTCAACTTCTCTACTAATTACATTCCGCTAACATTGATTTCAAAACTATAAATAAATAGTTTCATTGTTTCAATATTAAAACAAAATAATTATCTGATATTATTATAATTTTTTATCTCTATTATTTCATTAATATATTTATAAGTCACATATATTTAGTACTTACTTATTAAGTGATATAAAATATTTATAAATAGTTTAATTTTTATTAATAACTTATTTTTTTATTTTTGTAGTGATGTAAATAATTGGTAAATATTTATGTTAATATTCTTATTAAGATAATTCTACAGGCAAGTCTGAATTTGAGTTAAAAAGAAATTAGAAAGAATACAAGGTATTATACATGAAGGAATGTTAAGAGCTAGGATATATTGATGATGATAATAATGAATAAATATGTAATAAATTACCTTATCAGTGTAGAATAAATATTTATTGATAAACAAAAAGTTAAATTTTATATGAAAGATTTAAATCAGAAGAAATGAGGTGAGGTTTTAATAAATAAATAACAATCTTTCTTTAATTTAAAACCATTTTATTCAGAAATTAATTTTATTGGATATATCATTATATATATTTATATAAGTCTTTTCTAGTAAATTATAATTCCGTGCAAATATTGAAAATAGTAGTATGTTAATAGACTTGACCAAATATTATTATTATCGAACAATTTCTGATGATACTCTTGGTTCAATTTTGCTCTTATAGCAGTACTATAAAAAATAAGCCAAGAATCTTTTGCTTGGTTGGTAGACATGGAGGAAACGATTGAATATATAGTTGCTCTCCCCCTCTATAGACTTTTTTTTATTTCTGATCTTCCCTCTTTCAAATATCCATATCTTCTCTCTGTAATTATGTTTTTCAATATTTACTTCTAGGGTCAATTATTCTATTATATATAGTAGTTACTGATTTTATATTCTTTTATAAATTTATAATCTTTACCTAATTGTGGATTCTGTTCTATCTACCAACTCTTATTCTTTACGAAATAATCGTTTAATGATGAGTTATTCATTTTGCTCTTGTAATTGTTTCAAATTTCAAATTGTATATTCCTGGATTTAGCAGCAGTTTATTTACCTTTCTATTTTTTATAAAAGATATATATATATATATAAAAGAAACACCAATAATATTAAAAACATAGTTATAACCTTATAGTAACCAAGGTCCTAATTGGAGCCAACTAAAATCTGATCATATTGCTATATTTCTAATAGGGACAGAGAAACCATGGTTGTTTTCAATATCTCAATAACTCAGTTCCTTCATCTTTCTATTTATCATAATCTCTCACAAAACATATCTTTTCATTTGTCCTTAATACTCTTTGTGTTTCTATTTCATGTGATCTTCCTTAGAAGGATAGTAAATATATAAAGGGAATCACATATTATTGTTACTATTATTCTTTATACAAAACTGTTTAAATAAGAGGTATTGGGTTATTTCTATATGATAGGGCTCCTCAAGTAAAGCTTCTTTACACATTTAATCCAGTAGTTATTGTTCATCTTAGGGAACGCTGTTAAGCCTCCATATAAATAAGGATTATATTGCCTCACACATTGAGGGTGTTTTTCCCCATGCTTTAAAAAACGCATGTTGAAAATATGATAATTTAGAGTTTCTTTTGACCTCGTTACAACTTCTATTCCAATAACTCTTTCTAACTCATATGAGCACTTTCTTGCCCTTCAAACTGTTATTATAATGCATTCAATTATCATACGCTAATGCTATTACTAACTATATCTAGTATATATTAACCCCTACTTTGAGTAAAGAGGCCCCTAAATCCAGACCACTTTCTCAGTTGCTTAAGAATTGAAACATATTAAGAATTATATTACAATAAAGGACTATATAAATCCTGGAAAATATCCTCAATTTAAATTCAGATTTATCTTTTTAGATATTCAATCACTCAAGTGTATGAAGAACATGAATGGAAAAAGTATTTACTGGTTTATGTGAGTTAGAGTGTATAATATTAATACTATCGTCCTTAATCTCCATTGTCGTTGATCATTGCGCCAACTAGATATATACAATAGTCAAAAGCTTGAGCTGTGACTGTGATGATCTCCACCTTACATATGAAGTGCAAAGCTTGTCCCAAGGTTGCAGATCGGATGTCATATGCTGTTCGCAGATTAATGTTGCATTAACTGAGTATTCGCATTTCCCACAGGCTATTTTTGATTTTTACACCCTATCATACTATTTGTCATACCCCTTGACCTTTAAGTACTAAGATTCGTCTACAGATTACACTACCCCTCAATTACCCACACTGAATATGCCACGAGTTGTCATTTTGCAATCGAGACCTCACATTCTCTGGGCGTGAGCTCATTCTTTTCTTTAGTCTTTCCACTGTTTCCGTACCTCACAATCTGTCTACGTGACATAGTGAATGTTTTAAAAATGTTAAAAGAAGATATTTGAAATTACTTTTACTGAATTTGTCGCGGTATACCAGTATTCCATATATAATCTGCTATACATAAAATCATCCCCCTTCTGAGTGCCTTAAACATTATAACTTATGACTATACTGCTATCAATCTACCTATTCCAATAAATTTCACCCCTTCCATCAATACGAGTTGAACTCTGGCGTTTTTAGCTACCTACCCTTCCCCCTTAAAATTTTACTTATCCAATTTAAGCCACTCTTCAACCGGTATTTTATAACAAATTTTACCCACCACTCTTAGATCATAAATCTTCTACTAAGTTAAACTCATCTTTATTATTAGATACATTCACGATAATATACTCCAACTTCCAAAACCATACGCTTTTAACAAAACTATCTGCTAAAATCCTGTCAATTTCCTAAAGAAAGGCCAATTATATTAATATTCCCTTTGATATCTTGTGGCCTCCTTCTTATTATCACTAATACTCAAAAGTATCACAATATTTTGTCTCGAGCCTGATAAGCTACAACATACCATCCTAAGTCCCTCAAGTTCCTATATCAAAATTCCATTATCTAAAACTTCTCTCTAATAGATTTTACACTAATTAATCCTTTCATTGCGCCCAATCAAAATATAAACAATAGTGAAATCCCTCCCCTCCATTAGGGAAAGCCATGTTCATTACCGGCATGAAGATCTTCAAGCTCCAACCCACATCTCTTTACTATCTGTTACCGCCATTCAACTTAACAACACATCAACTATCTCCTCTTATATTTTTAGTTCTCAATCCATCATAATGAGATTTAAGTCCAATATAAAGCTGATTGACATCAACTATTCACCAGACTCATTTCCTCCACAGCTTGAACAATAACTTCGCAATTACACCCACATCGTCAAAATTTTAAACAAATAGATCCAAGCACGACCATTTTAGCATAACCACAGACCAAGTACTCATACCCCTACAATAGTCAGAAGTATAAGCGAGAGAACCATAACAAGAGCGAATGAATTCCTCAAATCGTATATCAGTTCATCGAGAAAGACGCAAAAACCCGTATCAATATTCACATCATAGTATACGTATACAGCATATAAATCCACCTGAAACCATGCACTTGCGTGTCCCCTTCAAAAGAAATCCACACCATCTTCAGCTTCTTTATAACATTCACTGTCATTTATTGAACACTATTCTCTTTTAATTCATCTATCGGCCTCTATGTTACTTTTTTACTCAAGTTTAGATAACTTTCACAACGCCCTGATCCTCACAAGCAAGCAAAACCCTATGGTCCAATCGTCTTCTTGGGAACATTAACTTTCAAATTATTAGTCCTCTATTATCCCTGATAAATAATTGCCATTATTATATTATTATATTATTTATTCACTTCCCCAATAATTAAATTCTATTCGGTTCCGTGTAAGATATATACACAAAGTATCTAGACGAAAAACCTTGAATATAAAAATAAATGATATCCCTCTGCCAATAATTTATAATGGCTCAGTAGAAAGCTATAGAAGCCCACTGATTGCTCCACCAAATCCCACGATCGAACATACCTTCATATATTATCCCATTATTTAAGCCTCTAAAGCTATAATATTCCAAAAACCAAGATTATGATTAAGGGGCTAAATTCGGGGCGTCCTCTGGTATTAGAATCAGCGTTCCAATTGTATATTAAAGAAACCGCATTAAGAGATTTGATATATAATTCTGAATTAAGCAAAAGAAAAAGGCAGCATTTCCAGGTATTAGGACTCATTAAGATTTAGCACTACTTTACACCACAGCAGAGCACACGAGTCTTCAGGAAAATGATAAGCGTGAAATTGAAACTTTATTTAATTTATGTATATATTTATTAAAATATAACCATAGCATTACCAATTGTTATTCAATACAAATATATTTATAGAGACTAATTATATATATAATAATATATATATTATATATATATTAATATATATATATATATTATATATATATATATATATATATATATTAAATTAATATATATATTAAATATCAGGGTTCATATTCTGTCCTTATTTTCTATACTTTTCCGTAATCTAGATCCTACTCAGTTAGGATTAAATGTGCTCTTTTGTTAGAAAAATGTAACCTCACTTTCTTACTTTTTTTTTACTTTATTTTAAGAGCCTAATGAGTTTGTTGGAAAATTGAAGGAAAACCAAATCCAAATATCAGGGTTGATCTCAAGTATATCGTAGTAAGATTTTTCTCTCTGGAAAAACTTATTAGCTTTTAAGAAAATGTAAGTGATGAGTCTGGTTAAAGCTCTTACCTTGAATTACATTCTGTTCAACATGAAATGCCTGACGTTGAAAATGTTAGGCTCTTTACGTATAGGACATCAAATTACCTTATATTACAGATTCCAGAACTCATAACCTTATCTCAGGCATCAGTTAAGTGCATTTTGGTCCATCAATAGATGGCTTAAAGGCAATTTGGTTATGAAGTCCCATAATAGATAACCCATTTACATGTCAATGTGTATTGATTCCACCTCGATCGGCAATAATAAACGCTCTCACGAATCCAGATGTAGGTCCCATATGCCGAAACTTTGGAGCTAGATACATTGTTTATGACCTTCACAGGCTAATGGCGTTTATTTTAATCTCTGGACTTATGGTTAAAGGTTACCAGTAATCAGATGCTCAGATTGATATAAGGAATAGTTCGAGGAATGCATCTGCCTCTAGTGTACACCACCAGAGTAGGTCATTACTCAAGTTTCAAGGCGCTTTATATAGTAGGATTTCTAAGGTCTTAGGTATAATACCCTGCAGCTTCCAGACCTGGAGGCGTCCAGACCATGGCATTTGTTATGTGAAGTGGTTCTTGCATCAGGGTGGAATACGTCCATTTATATCGATGAAATAATTAACTGTATCATGGAAATCGCGATTTTACGATGCCCACTTGACTTCTCTATTGGACAAGGTGTTGAAGGAAATTGGTGAGAGCTAATATATAAGTAGTTGTCAAGTTAGATAGCCCCAGCCAAGTGCGCAATTGTTTCAGGAGCGAGTCGCCTTACACTTGGGACATTTTAGGTGTGGCAGGTTGATGGATTGTAAGAAGGGAACCCTCAGTACATGCAAGGAAGTATTTTGGCATACCCGTCAATGACCCGAGATCGGATACTAGGCAGCATATTCTAGCGAATTTTTGAGTTTGAGTTTAATTTCCAACGTAAGTTATTATACCACAGTGTCCGCGGATATACGGGCCCCGTTGTCCTGAACTATTAGGATGTGGGATAAAGTTATAGGGAGAAGCCTGCTACGGTGATTGAATGTGACACAAGAAGGAAATGGAAACTTTCTATTTCAGAAATTGTGAACGAAGATGGTGCGCGTGTAACGTAAGAGTGCACTTGGCTTTTTCTGGATAAATTATACACTCTCAGGATAAGCATGAGTAAAATCAATTGAGTGTCAGTGGATGCTTTCTGGCCACAGGTGCAGGCGTAAGGCTTTCCTTATTCAGACTAGGCATACTAATATAAGGCAATGGTAGTATTAGGATACCCGGTTTGATAGTACATTGCCTCTGTCGTCTATCCCGTATCCTGTGAGATAGATCGCAAGAGGGCATATAATCTATCACAATACGATACGTGAGTGTATGGCTGGATTGCACGAATGGGGCGTGCAAGTAATCTTTGAGAAAGCATTTTCCGTAATATTGGGTACGTCCAAAGTTTACATCCTTTTTAACTACCTAGCCCCGTTTCCATATATTTGTACCTCCAACGCCTATGAGATAGTTATGATATAGACCAAAGCACACCGTAATCGTGCAGCAAAGGACATGTTGTGATCCACCCTGTGGCCGGCCTCATTGACCCTTTTCGAGATTGTAGAGAGTCACCCTCGGATTTTTCACCCATGATAGAGAGATACAATACAGCTGACCACGGCAACTTATCTTCGGGTACCCAAGCGAAGTAATTTTTGCCTTCGATTGGAGGAATCCAGCTTTATGCGTACGAAATAACCCAAGGGAGGTGGAAGTGTGTGACTGGAAAAAGAGATACTTGTATATGGCTGGAGGCGATTCCCTGTTCAGAACGCTTGTTGAATGTTCTTAAGGAAAACGGTAAATCGCCAGAAATGGGAACTTCCCAGCTGATGCTTCTGTTCTACTCAAAAAGGTTAGTTTTCGCAGCTTGATGGATAACCCGCAAGCGTTATCGGATTCCTTTGAAGGGTAAAAAGAGGACACAGTCATGGCATTGATGCAAGAAGGGGGCATTTCTTTCCTATCGATGAATGTATTATGCTTCCGCGCCTGAAAAAAAGGTGTTCATGCTTATTAAATGATCGCTGGATTTTTTTTGTTCCTCTATCCACATAAAAACCGCAAGGTGTATATCTGTTCTCTGTGGCTTACTTATGCAATATCCTTGATTTAAAGGCGTCTGTCTCAAGCCGTGTTCTTGTTTATGTTTTTGAAGAAACTTGTCGCCTTATAATTTGTACTCGTATTTACTTGAAACCTTTTCTCACCGTCCCATATGACTTGCGAATTTAGATGCTAGTTATCACCTGTAGTAGCCTATCCTTCATCGCAAGCAATTGTGAGATTCAATAAGAGTAATTTCTCTCCAAATAACTGCTCAGCTTTTTATTCTCTCTATGCTTATTTGGAACTTTTATTTTCTCAATCGTGTCTCTAACGTTGTCTTTAGACACCATATTTCTTTGCATGTTGTCTAGTGTGAACCCAATGATATGCAATCCCAATTAAAAACATCGAGTGAGATTAGATAAATATTCTTTGACACCATTTGTTATTTTTTTAGATCGCTTAATTTGTAAAAATAAGCGAAAGAAACCCCACTATTTATGAATGCGTCCCAGCCGCTCACCTCTATTCACCACATGTCAAATTCGATCCACCTATCCCTTAACTCTACTACCCGAAGTTGCCAAAATGCTCAGAAACGGTGCAATACAATTCCTTCGTCGTGAAGGGCGAAGGGTTGGACGCGCGCAATAAATGAAAATGCAAGCCAGGACGATACGAGAACACCAGGCAAGAGAAGAGAAGGAAGACGAGGAACCATGGGGGAAAGGTTGATGGAACCAAAGCAGAAACCCGTGGGATCAAGGAATTACCTTATATATTAATGACTTGCCCATGGAGCAGAAAGAATGCCCGGCGTGGAACCAGACGAGGACTGATATGATGATCAGTGTATATGACTTCACGACGAGCACATAGTAAGTATAGACAAAATCAATGTTAAATTCCCGCGCCGTGACCATATTAATAAATAGGTACGATCCAAAAGATTTATGTACCCTACGCCCGGATATCGGAAAGTACCTCATCCTATATGACTATCTCACTATATATGAGTTTGAGGCTCGAGAACAACCATAGAGGGAAGATTACCAGGAACAGTGTGGTGACGTGGCGTGAGAGTTTAATGGTAGGAGGTAAGACATCAATAGAGTGAGATCTATATCACACGAATTGACGGCGCGTACAAGAGAAGATTAGGTCAAAGGAGGAAAGAGAGGGGTGCATCCATAAGTATACACCACGCAGATGGATGGAGTAGACTACAGAATGAGGAGAATTTTGGCTCTATTAGGCGATTTATATACAACCTCAATATGATAAAATATCAATATTTCAAATAATTAAATATTTTAATTATAATTTAAAAACATAACCAAAAAAAAAAGATAATTAGATCCAATAACAATCGAAATAACAATTTATTAAAATTAACGAGCCAATTATATAAAAAAAATTAATATTTTTAAATTAATCAAGAACCATCGTAGTTATATATATATACTATATATGAAAACTTACACTCATAAAAATACTATATCCCAGTCACTAAATAATATATATATAGACTATAAATATATATTAGATATAAATGATAGGGATATATTTATTATTAAGGATTTTAGATACCTAGAGTTAATAAGTTATAGTATTACCCAAATATAACGAAGCGGTGTACTTCAAAAGATCAAATCACCGTCCTTAAATAAATAGATACTGATGGGCTCTAATAAAAATAACCAAAAAAAAAAACTTATTTTTATATATAATAGAACAAATAAACTCGAGCGCTTCAATATTTTGCATATTGCTCTATACTTTTGTGATTTATATGACCAAAGTTATGGGCTTATACCCGTGGCTTGTATCAGATCCTGGATGATATCTAAATCTAACCGCCTCGCTCAAAGACATAGACGGCCATTGTCTCTAAAGAAGAAGGTCAGTCCGTCAGAGAACTCACGCTTGTGGAATTTAAGTAGAGGTGCTACTACTTGTGTTAGGGGAACGACAAAATACACAGAATGTACACATGATGGAACGGAATTAACGTCAACGTCGAACAGGAGTTCATGTCCGTGATTTAGAATTATTAAAAATATTCTCCATTAATGATAATTCACTAATTTCAACTCTACTTTAATTAAGAATATATAATAAATTAAGATTGAATTATATAGTTCATCCAGTTATCCTTATCTATTATGCCGTTAATGCGCAATAATTCGTATTTTTACCTTTATTCATCAAAATTCATCCTCCATGGTATGTATTTATTTTAATTTCCAATGACCTAATGGCTGCCCCGTGTATTGAGTGTGTCAAGTTCTCCTATGAGAAGGGTCTTATTAAATTAAAAAATCTATTAAAAATTTGAGTGGCCAGTCAGTAAAGGAACCCTGGGCGTTGAAAGATTTGAAGAGGGCATACATATTGTGACAAGGTGTATAAAGAGTCAAACGGCCGCACCACTTCCTCCCAGATAGGTAAGAAGAGATGATATTGGAATGTCAAGGAGTGGGGAGGTTGAAATGTGTAGAATACTGCTAAAAATTGAAGAAGGACAAGAAGTGTAATGCCCATAAAAATGAATGATTTCCCCTGCATGTATATAGTAATCCCTATATGGTAATATTTGCAAAACTAGTTTATTATGAAGAAGCTCCCTTTCCAATTCTTATTTAATATCCATAAACCGTAGCCTAGAAATGAGTTTAACCTGGGGCTGCGGGCTTTTTTTTTATATATTTATTTGCAACCTCCATTTGTAAATACCCCGCCAAATATAAATCTCCTGCCAATAAAGATTATATTAGCACGATCCAATACCGCAAAAGTGGCTAGTTTCCAAAAGTAGTGAGATCATAACTGCTTTCAATTGTTCAAGTAAAAGCAAGGGCCAAAAAGCATGCCTCACATATTGCTCGTTGAGTTGAGGACAGGTGAAGTTGAGCCTGAAAAATGATGTATAGCACCGGTTTGTACGGAAGAATGGCAAACTTGCCTTTCCTTTCCTTGTAATAAGATCACGTTCTAATAATCTGATCCAAGGGCCGTATGCCCAATTTAAAATGAAACTCGCTAACACTACCTTCACTGTATTGAGCATCAAATAAAATATTATCTCTCCAACAGTGCCCCTCCGTAGAGATACGCTATTACTCACTCCGCTACCAGCAAAATATTACTTTTCTGTATCCAACCACTTTTAGCTCTAAAGATCATTTACTTACCCTTATAATCCACCTCTTCTTTACGTGAGAGTACCTTCGGCTCCATCTTTAACTGTAAAACCGAGGGAATTAGTGTATTGTCACTCCCCTTCCTTTCCTGCACAGGTTCTACCACTTCTGGTATAACTGTGTGCTTGTAGTTTTTCCTTCTACTGATTCTTCTGTGACATTTTGAGTAATACGAGAGGGTTGCAGAGAGATAGATAGGGTATGAAAATACTAGAGAAGTGTACGGTATGCTTCAGCAGGCCACACAGAGCGATAATATGTATCATATATGGTAAGTCAGAACAGAAAAAACCAAGCAAGATAGATTGCACTACTGTGATAACAGTAATAATACCCGAATGTACGTGAAGATGTTAATACACCTCCTTCCACGGGATAGTCAAAAATTCGAAACCAAACTTAAACTAAAAAAAGGATGGAATAGCAAGACATATAGAAATTCCTAGCCGCCCACGTCAAGATTCTGCTGCAGGCGCTGTGAGTGATAAGTTGTTTGCCTTGTGATCGGAATTCCCCAACGTTAAAAATGTATAGGATTAAAGGGTGGTATGCCAACTTCTGAAATTAGCCGAGACTTCAAAGTAAGAAGTCAAAATGTATGACAAATATAGTGCAAGCTCTAGAGATGCTGCGAAAGGAATATTACATAGGACAATGGATGTCATAAGTAACCCTGAGTTGGTTTGAGAATAGCAATTAAATTGTAGACTGAGGTGAGTGAAAATGAGGCCTAGGAGGGAATTGTGATTTATATGTCTCCGGGATATTAGGTTATTCAATTTGTAGGTGAGAGGATATCCTCTATCAAAGATTGGAGAGTAGTTAGTATATCAAGTCAACGTAAGCCACTCACGGGAATAGAGTGAATGTGCACGTATATAGAAGGCTTCCTAATACCCAACCGTAGCATTAAGCGCCAGGTGAAAAGAATAAGACGCCCGTTGTAAGAAGACAGAATGTAAACATATAATAGAGAAGGATGATATACAAAGAAATCAAGCCGAAGTCAGCGGTACGCGCAGGAATCGTGTTAATAGATAATGATGGGAGAATGGAGGTGTAGTTGGAATGCGTGCAATACATCTACTAAATTATAATGGGCCGGCGATTATGGTTTTGTTAGTCAGTACCGCGAATCTGAAATGATGTAGTTTGAGAGGTAATATGATACCAGAAGATTATATAGTGCATATAAGTAAGGTGTAGAAAAGGATGGACGGTTGAAGCAGTAGAAGGAAGAGTAGAACTGTTAGATAAAAGAGTAAGTCGAATTTGGTAATCGTACGTGTGACGAGAGGAGACACCCACTCTGTAAATGAAGTTATGTTAGATGGTTGAAAGCAGCCTGGACAACCGTGTGGTGACTGTAGTTCTAATAATAATTATTAGGATATATGTATGGATGAAAGAATAAGGGAAGACGCAGATAGATGAGCAGAGAAAAATTATGTAGTTAGAAAAGTTTTGTTGGATTCAATGCAGAAGGATATGCTGCTCATGCAATATAAATTCGTTGGAGTGAGACGTCCCAGAGGCGACTAAAGTCTTAGAGTAAAGTGCTAAGGGTCCTTACATTAGATAAGATTGAGGTTTAATTGTTGTTACCTGTGTTAATGCTATCCAGCTAGTGAAGGACTATATAGGTCAATAAGAGGTCATGAATTCAATAAAGTTTCAACAAGTGTTCAGGATGGGACATTCCATTATGAGGCGTGTTCAACTATTCGTCGTGAGTGAAAGAGAACCTTCCAATAAATAAATAAATGAGAGATAATCCAATCGAATCATTATTAGGAGTGTAGTTGATGTTATATGATCGAAAGGTAGATATGTAAATTAGAAAAGTGTAAGATATAAATGAAAAGCTAAACTATAATGAGTAATGGTTGTGGTCAATATATGAAAGGATAATGAACTGACAGTCGGGTGAGGTAATAAGACGGAAGTGTATTAGTTGGTCGAGATGTGTTTTTCTTTGCGAGAAATTTATTAAGACCCGGCTTGAGGATTAGAAGGTGAACGCCCTAATGAAAACATACACTTGAGAAATTTGTGTAAGATCAGTTAGAAAATTAGAAATATATCATGAAAGAGAGAAAAGGTGTGGCAGATTTGCATGATCGGACGGTGATGGAAAAAAATAGAATTAATTGGACAGGCAAAATAATTAGGGAGTTCTGAATAGGTTCAGTTATACTAGAGTTTCTCATAGAGTAGAGCGGATACGAGGGTTATGGTTTTAGCCCACCAGGCTAGGCACAAGTGAGGTAAAAGAAAATAAAAACTACCTATCACTGAGACGATATTAAATTACACATAGTGAGGGTCCGCTCTCACGGCCGGGTAATATTATAATAGTATAGCGGGTCACGAACTCTACTAGGGTTTGATAGATTTTGTCAGATCGCATTACGAAAATTCATGTCATTTAGCCAATTAAGGTATAAGGGGTGTAAGCTGGCGTGTACTTTTCGGATCTTAGAGATGTAGTAAAGTATATTTACTAAACTAATTTTCTTATATACCACCACCGACGCGATGTCTATTACGCACCTTAACTACCCAGTCTTCAACGAGGAAGAAGGAGAACAACCCGATAAGTAACTCTAATAATAATAAAATTACATCAGATAATGAGAGAGAGTAAATAATTTTGATTAGGGGTTTAATGTATGAGCATTATAATATTAGAGTATATATATATATAATAAACAAAAGACACCGTAGTGAACTCTGAGGTAGTAATTATGAGTAAATATACTAGTTATACGGTTTAAGGGTCCGAATATATAAATATAAAATACTCAATATAATTATTAATAAATAAATTAAGAGTATTTATATAAGATAGTAGATATAAGTCATATATTAAATATTACCTCATTTCTAGATACGGATAGAAAGTAGGATTATAACAGTATAGGTTATAGGTGCTGTGCTCAAAATAGAGTAAAAGTAAGATACAATCTTATGAAAGAGCGTGTCATCACAAAACTATTATTCATGTGAAGACGAAGATGCACGAAGTCCTAGATAGAAAGGCGTCAAGAGTCTCCGAAATTACAGAAACATTCAAGTAAACACCGTTAATAATAACTAAAAACGCCAGACCATTAAATGGGGTGAGATGAGGGTAGTTCGCCATTAAAATCGGTGTCTCCACAGTATATGCCAGGAAAATTAATGCCCACGCCAGGTGTGCTATAATGAACTTAAAAGCCAAGGACAGGCCTGACCGTAAAGACTACGCAGCCAACTACATATGGTGTACGCATAAAGTCGAGACAAACAGGCAATAGTTATATACGGATGCCAAAACCGGAGTGTATTAAAAAGAGCATAATGTGGTCGACCCCCTAACGAAACGGACCCAGTAGGTGTCTTTCTATTTTCACAATTTCGAAAGGAATAGCCCCAGATATTTAAAATCAAGTTCTCTGCCGATTTAAATGGGGCCGGATAAAACTTCTAGAACCTAGTGATCACCTATAAAAATAGTCCTGTGATATCCCCATTAAGGTCCCGCCAAAGAACTTACCTATCTGTTTTGAGTTTCCAATTTTCTGTCCCCAGATTTGGTGGAATTACATGGCTTACTAAAAAGCGTCATATACGTGTGATAGGTCCAGAATAAGGGAAATATATGAATTCCAACTAATTACTTGGGGTGGTTATAATAAATTCTTACAACACATTCATTCGTTTTTTATTGTAATAGGACCATAATATATGAATAGTGTACTACGAATAAGCATATATTCAGGGAAATTATATTAGCCCATAGCCATCAGCATCTTTATTGATCATCATCTCCAGTGGTCCAAGTTGGATATATATACACTTCCAAGTGACATAATAATATTGTGATAATAAAATTAATTATATAGCAAATGATTAAAATGTATTTAGAACTACCTCTCCCCTTTTGACGTTTGTTAAATATCCCGCTGGTCGCCACGCATGTACTTACTACACAAGTGGGACTCCAGGGTTTTAAATGTCAAAGTGTAGATGTTATGACCCTAAGTCAAGTACTTCGAGTAGTGGGGATCACGTTAGCTTCATCCTGATAAGTCATGATAAAAGCAGTTCTGAAGTGGGACTGAAAGCAAAACCACTATAAAACCTATCTAGATTGCAGCCTATGTGTACTATTCAATCCAATAGCCCACAGGAACAGCCAAAATAGTCCGGTGATGCTGTATACCTCGCAGCTCCAATAACAGGTAGCTCAAACTCTTGGAGTAGAAGTAGAGTGGAGCCAATGATGTCTAGCAGGTAATAATAACCGCTCCAACCACTTTATAGAAAGAGTATGAACACGAATTACAGAAATAAATAATATGGAAGGCCGTACTAATACTCACGAAAAGCTCCCTAAGCATGCGAATGAACAAATCGTTAATAGGTAATCATACCTCTGTCACCCATCGGACAAGTTCGTTTCCGGTTAAAATCCAGATATAGTGATTCGGTGCCTATGATTGTATAATATAGGACCACCCAATTGCCTTGAATATATCCACAATCATGCCCACCACTGTCAGAATGAGCGCCTTCTAGTGAGGTTATACGGTTTTAAAATTGGTTGTCGATGCTTTTAATATGGGGATTATTTTACAGTGACTCCAGTTATCAGACTAGTACAGAAACTTATGGACGAGTAATAATTCTGAATCCTAATTAATTTAAGAGAGTTCGGGATACATCACTCCAGATCTAATATTTCTGTTGATGGGAAAACCACTGCAGTCTTGGCTGCACATATTATAGCCCACTACTAGGCATAGATATAAATAAATATCACGGTCTTGGTACACATTCACAAAAATTTTAATATATAGTTTCCGTGATACTACTTTGTCAAGCTAGCCGGTACCAAGAACTCCGTCCTTTCAAATTGAGAGATCATAGCGGCTATATGGCCCAGTTAATAAATCATAAGATTACTTATGGTTTATTGTTAAAGTAGCACTTCACAGCGTAGATCCCTTCACACATGCCGTGAATGAGCCACTGCGCCGATGGCTATTAGAGGAACTGTATGTAGTAGAATAAAGTGTGCTCCCGGTAAGACCGGTTTATGTGTCAAAAGTAAGAAAGAATTTGTCTTTAGTGGGTACCATCAGATGGAGTCGTTTCCTAAAACAATATGTATCCTATGACTCTTCCTTATGCAGAGGTTATTAAGCTTGTAGTGGACTGTCCGCCCGTCTTAGGTCGTCTAATCAAGTAACTAGTTATCTTGATTGGACCTAGTTAAAATAAAGGTTTTTCAACAATTCTGCTCTGCAATCGTTCATAACTCTGATGCCAGAGGCAAATAATGTAACCGGGAATGCTATTGGGGTGTTAATAGGTTTATCTAACAACTCGCACAATAACATGAGAACGATCTGTTTGGCAACCTCCGTAGGCAGTTTTACCAACCGGTGAGTCAGCCAATAGACATATTGTAAGGACAAAAGGAACCTTTCTCTCTTTCACAAGAGAGCTTAGGTTGAGTTACTAGGCCATTCGCTGTCCACTACATCACCGATATACCACTTTAACTGAAGTGAACATACCAACACCACATAATGTATCGAGAATGGTATAGTCCACATAGTTATCTTTTATGAACAGAGTCCTCTCAGAAGGTCAAATGGTAAGTACATTGAACATAGGGTATATTAATACGAACTACTAATAAGAGGCTCACACTATGATTAAATGATTAATTATAATATATCAGTATATAACGTAATATAAAAATAGATTTAAATCTCTTATTTTTAAATCAATAAATATAATTATATATAGACTAGATTATAATATATTATTATACGAGCCAATCATATATATGATTAAATGATATATATATTATATATATATAATATAGGTATAGAGGTACAAGAGATGATCCAACACGCAACGATAACTAAGAAAGAGCGGTCGAACCTGTAAACCTTAACAACTTAATAAGAAACCGTGCCCAAGCATGTTTAAAGTGAGCCAGGGCCAGCATACTTGTGTCTCTTTAACGTCAAAAAACATCATACTTCTTATACACACTCAATCCTCCATGGCAACATATTATATAATCTCTATCCACTCATTTATCATATCTCATCCTAACCAATCTAAAAATCTACTTACATGATCTAAAGTACACACACCCACTTACTAGATAACCACTACATATCATCCCCTATCTATCTCTATAATATCCCTGTGTGCGGGGAGAAATAAAGATAATACTCCACTACTTCTATTACCTCTATCCATGAAAGTCCGAATTTAAGGGCTATATATATATATAATAGTGATAAAAAGTGGGTAGTTAAAGGATTTATAAGGCCTGCCCGACTACCACACTTAATCCTCTTCCGTCTAGGAATGCTAGTTATATATAATATAAATTATATAGCTAATAATATAACGACCCTCTGGTAAGATGGTCGTTGATTCGCCGTACCAACAAACGATCGACTTCTAATTTCGTGAGCTAAATACGGCGAATAACTATGTAATGAAAGTTCAGTGAAGTAACCGTTGTATCATGTTTAATGCTCATTAATACTATAATAGGAATAAAATGTTGAGGATGAAAGATGAAGATAATAGAATAAGATAGTGAAAATGATACCTTATAAATTAGAAAGGGCCAAGGGATTCTTAAATTGGAATTTTCCACCCGTGCTTAGTGACTGAGAGACACACTAACAGTAATGAAATCCTCAGGAAAAGGATTTATGAGAGCCTATATAAAGCGATCACCTAATAAATTTGATTATAAGTATGATTAAAGAGTGGATGGAAGAATGGTGAGAAAATCCCGATACTAGATGATTCTACTTGGTAATTGTGTTGTCATTTTATGTTAGCTTGAGAGATGTGTTGTATTTAAAGAGAGAGACCTGAGAAGAGATAAGGAGTAAAAGAGGATGATGTGCAAAAATTATTAGGTAACTCAGGAGATAAGATAGATATACGTAGACCTGTCGGTACAAAGGCAACCTTATTATAGTAAAGGTATAACTTCTATATAATTGATATAAGCATTATTTACCTCATATTGGTAACCAAACCTTAGTTCCACTTACTATGTGACAGAATCCTATAGCAGATTATCTAATCCCGGACCACTAGTTCATAAATTTATTATAAGTTGAAAACTGGGTAAACAGTACAGAAGGTTGCAGATGTGTTGTTATTAGTTGACGATATAGTTCCATTACTAGAGGGAAACGTTAAAGAGTTACAATATTATTTTAATAGAGGTATATAGATAAATAATCTGATATAATGATTGTATTAAACTGAGATGGTATTATATAGTGAAGTAGAAGCTTCTAGATTAATTGATTAGCATATGTTTGAGGGACCTGAATGTTTGAATAAGTAGTGATCAAAACAAGGTGAATGGATAACATGGTTAGTTATTTGGCTAATGATAGGTATATAACAATACTATCATAATATTATAGTATACTTGGCCTCAGATAGATATCTTATAACAGATACTCAAGGAGAAATAATAATACTAGTCTATAAGTCTTCATCCACCTAGTCAGTAACCGAATACATATGGCCACTATGTTATAGTATAAAATACATGATTATATAATATATATATATTTATCTGAAACAATAATCAAAATATGATAGAACTCTATCCCATCAGGACATCGAAAACGAAATATACTAATGACCATATTCTCATTAAGGGGGCGAGGATATATATATAGATATTCGATCCGAGGTAAGTGATGATTGTGGATGTTCTAGTTAGAGGTATGAATATGATAGAACGATCAGTCTTCTAAGAATAATATTTGGTTAATATATAATATGATAAATATCTATTTTCTTATTACGTACCACAAGAGTTAATCCATCATTCAGTATAGATATAGCTGAGGTAGTTGGGGTATTATGTAATGATATGGTAGACTGATCGGATTTCAAATGCGATATACGAAGGTGCATAAACACCGCTTTTCACGGAGATAATTAAATCGATTTGATAAATAGTTTTGTTTAAGCCAAAAAATCCGTAGTGTTGTTTGAGAAGGAGATGACTTTGCAATGACCCAGTATGGTGTTTGGATGTAGATACAAGTTGAAAGGGGTCTTCAGATGAAAACAATGTGAGATTATCGGAAGCATGGTAAATCAAATAATATGAAAGTTGTAACTATGACAAATTAAGTTAGTGGTATATGATGGGTTTGGATTGTGGAGTGAGGTGAGAAGGATGCTAAATACGAAAAGGGAAGTATCGGTAAATGCAAGAGTTATGACCCGTAATTAAATAAGTGAGAGCATAAGACAAATAAGGATAAGTATAATAAGAGCAAGTCTTCATTCGCTAAAGTTAAAATCAAGTAGGTATAAGAAAACTAAATAATATTCATTGAATCTCGTTAACATAGTTTAATACTTGTTAACCAATCTTGCGATAGGCATAAATTGAAGTGAAGCAATTTAGTTTTAGGTAGTGCCACAAGGAAAGTGTGTAGAGTAAGGATGTAAGCCTAAAGTAAATGAAGTTAAGAAAGTTAAGACTAGAGCGTAAAATAGGTGGAAAGGATGTGGAAGAAAGGGTGATCAAAAGCCGGATTAAAGGTTAAAATAAAAAGAGATGATTGGGTAGTGAACTGTTGACTAAAGAAGCAAAATGATGAAGGTTTCTAAAAGAAAAGAATGTCATATAGGATTATATATAGAGAAAACAAGAGCAGATTACTAAAAAGAGATTCAGGTCATACGTCCAGTAGGAGAATAACAACTCAGAGGTAATATAACATGAACGTTGGTGATAAGGTGAAGGATGGAGATGAGCGACAGTTAAACAATGTCAATTAGGGAAAAAATAGGGAAGCTCTTCTGGAAGGACAAAGCGCGAAAAAGTGATTAAGGAATTTGAGATTAAAAGGGGTAATCATTTTGCTCCTAGAATAATTGAATAGGGATGGTATCTTTTGAAATACATGATGGTAAAATGCGATTGTGAAGGGGAGTGGTGCTTAAATAAGTAACACTTCGAAATATCTGTCACAAATGAAACTATCATATACAGTAAATGTATGAGGTTTGTTAGCTGAATGTGTGTGGGTTTTGATGCGTACAATGAATCATATATAAGGGATATAAGTGAAATATTTTGGGGGATGAGGTTATTAGTTAAAGGAGAGTAATTTGGTAGGGTAGTGAATGAGAAAAAAGCTTGAAGAATGGTAATACTAACCTACTCCGTTGCAAGGTTATAGATGAAATTACTGTGAGCAAATATGAATTCAAACGAGCGGAGGCGACCATGGGTGATGTGATGGATTTGTGGAAAGTTGTGTATATTAAATAATTTTAATGGAGCGGTCACTCAGTTATGCCAAGAGATTGTAGAAGGAGAAAGCTAAGGTAATAGTACCCTTGTATAAAGGAAAATGTGATAAGGGGATTTGTAAAAACTAAGGGAGTGGAAATTCTGTATAAGAATTAGTGTGTAATAGGGGAATAAGTTATTGAGTGTTTGTAGGGGAAGATATATGCTGGCATTTCTTAGGTCTCAAGAGATTAGGGTAAAACGAATCTCCACGGTGATGCTGATAGGGACTGCAAGTTTAAGTGTGCCTAAGACAAGTAATGGAAAACAATAAGTGGTGCCGTTTTAGGAAGTGGGTTAGGGAGTGTGAACATCAAATTTACATTTATACATTAACAAACTAAAAGATGATTGAGGAAAATATTGATACGGTGAATAAAGATAAGAATAGCCTAAATTATATATTAATTAGGTTTTAATAGCATGAGGTGTTATTTATTTCTGCAACAGGTCGGAATAAATGATACGAATTTAATTTTAAGGGAAGCTTATGGCATCAGTTACCATAGGAAATTTAAGTGGAAATATACTGTGGGTGGTGGCGATAGAGTTTATAGCGGAATAGGACACAATCGCGTAAAAACGAAAGTAATTGAGTAATTCATTACTGTATAGACGTGGTTTAGGTGAAGCGGTCACAGTGTAAGAATAAATTTGAGCAGTCGTTAATACAATCCAACTCCCTTCTCTCTTACGATGTCAAATTCATACTATGCGAAGTAACATCTATACGTCGTCAGTCACGTGAACTTCATTCATATCTTA
>JABUQX010066946.1:7500-21818 GCA_015478945.1 Trachelipus rathkii | reverse complement strand
AGAATAAGTTTAATGCACTTAACATCATCTGCATTATCAGCTTAGTCAACAGATCAAATATAATAAGCGAGGGTGGGGAGGGTGTTCGCTTATATATATATATATATATATATATATATATATATATATATATATATATATATATATATATATATATGTTATATATATGTTTAGATTTAGATGTAGATTTAGATTTAGATTTATATTTAGATTTATATTTATATTCATATTTATATTTATATTTATATTTATATTTATATTTATATTTATATTTATTTATATTTATTGTAACAGACCGGCCTTTCATTTAATCATAATAAGCTTACACCTTTTAGTTGTAATAATAATGAGGAGGATTAAAATAAACAAGATTTTCGTAAAATATAATTCAAAACACCACTCTTTAAACAATGAATAGTCATTTTCTTAAAAACATTAAAATCAAAAATCATTTAAAATAATTTCTTTATTAAAAATAATGAGCAATTATCAATTTCCATGAAACAATTCTTGTAGCTTTAACCTTAATAACTCCATCGATAAACTGTGTAACTTGCTTCTCAGAATTCACGGTAACCTCAAAACAATCCCTGCAACTTTAACCCTGATAACAAACACCTCTGCATAGTATACCTGTTCAAGATTCTCATTATAACACAAAAGAAACTACAAGTAATCACAGTTCACTGGCAATAACAAATCCAAAACCTCGTCCTCTCAGTTCCTCGTCGGGTCTCTCCTCGATCAAATTTTTTGTCAATCCACCTCGCCGCTCCAGTCGCACTCTGAAACCTTCAGTTAGGAACCCCCTAATACTGCAACTCTGGCCAGCTCCTGTGGACCTCCCTCCATCTGGACGAGTCGATCCAGCCAATTCCCCAAAAGAAACAAAGCCCGAATCTGCCGATCACCAGCCTCGGATTCGTTCCATGAAACATAAAATAAAATAGCAAACAATATAATTCAATCGTCAAAACTTTAACACTTTAAACACACAAACTTATTCAACTTTTACCGCCTTCTTCGGATTCTACTCTGTAGTTAACTAACTTTTCTGTTCTCCAAACGACACCACAACATACGACACCACAATACGGATTCATATATCAACTGGTATTCCATACACACACGACCTACTAAGGTTGGGGTGGTCTCATCACAGATTCTTAGGGCCTACCGGATTTAGTCCCGAAAAATAGATCTACAGAAAACAGGACACCCGGTCATCCCAATTACATTTTCTCCACCGAGCTCATGCCCGAATCCAGACGGGCACTTTTTCCAGGGAGGAGGGAAACCATATATAGTGGAAGGTCAGCTCCACGGATAACCATCACACCTATAAGAAAATACTTCAAGCGGTAGCACTCAGAAGAGCGGTGTCAGCTGGGAGAGTGTTGTAAGAACGAACTGTCAACTTCGGCTCAGCCCATCCCTTGTACATTAAAAAAGAGAATGCAGCAGCGCCAATCAACTTATATAGGCGAGATAATCGACTTAAAGAGACGCATATACTAATACATAAATACGACCTCTCCACAGATAACCGAGCTCAGTTTGTGGTGCCACAGGTCTTTCACCAATCATCTTCATGATACCATCAGCTATATCTGCCAAATATTTCCAATACATCAAATTCGCATAGTACATATAAGCGTTGTAGACCATGTTCAACAAGGATGGGGAGAATTATAACATCCAAACAATATACTGTTGACCGACAAAAAATGGCAACTCATGGCATGTGAAAACTAGCTTCACCAACCAACTAGATCTCCACAACATTGACATGTTTCTTTTCAAGCCCAATTTTCACGAGTATATTTTAGTGATCAAAGTGCAACCCAAAGCACAGAAAGCTGTTCTAGTTTTTAGCCATATTTAGTGTTCTCTTTCACGATTTATTCAATAAAGCGATAGTTCAAGCAGTCGCTTAAGGGGTTCTCGCAACTATAATTTGAGTTGTGGTATTCTTAGCACCAGTGTCTATATTTATAGTATATAGTATATATAGATATATATATACCATATATGTATGTGCGCGCATTTATATGCTGAGAAGCAAGTATATATCCAAGTCCATATGTATATAGATACAGGTCGTAAAGTTTATATATATATATATATATATATATATATAACATATATATGTGATTCAAAATTATGGTAAAAATTTTTGGTAACTGATAAGAAATGCAAAAATAAAGGTAAAAGTTCCTATAAAGGTATGACGTAATGTGCTTAGTTTTCCGTCTGGCTGTCTGTATGTGTTTTTTACTAAATATTTTGTATCTACGAAACCAAGTAGGTTACAAACCCTATATTTGGGATGAGTACTGTTGTGTGTAGTGCTAATGACGACAAAAAGAAGTATCAAATTTACTATAAATTTAAAAATGGCGGCCGTTAAAAGTATTTGAGGCGACATTCCATGAAAGCGGATGACTTAGGTTAAAATGTTAAGGAACCAAAAAACACCTATTGTTGTACGCAGAATCAAATGGTATAACATTTAATAAATTATGACTATTAATAAGGGAGAATGTAAATTTTAGTAATTGGAAACATCTCATTTAAATAATAACAACTCTTCCACAAACAGCTACTCCTTCCATTAAACATTTCAGCGCATTGTTGACCAAAACAACCAACTACTGTATACAATAAATGCACTGTCTGTTTGTGTTACGCATTACAATGTAACTCATTGACTGTGTGTGTGTCTCTTACGTGTTTCTTTCGTTATTGAATATGGATCGTAATTACCACGTGTATTCATACTCTGAACTAGCTGACATGCATCTAATGTATGGGATGGCACGCTGCAATAGTTCTGCAGCAAGACGTTTGTACCAAGAGAAATATCCCAACCGAATTTGTCCAAGCGCAAGGTTTTTTGCCACTATTCATCAACGCCTGTCTGAAACAGGGTATTTGCAGTCCAAAGAGCACACTAATGCAGGCAGACCCCGATCTACTAGGTCTTTTACCGATAATTTTTGCCACGGTATTTTTTAGAGAACCCTAATTTTTTGGCAACCCTAATTTTTTGGCAACCCTAATTTTTTTCGGCAACCCTAATTTTTTGGCAACCCTTCGAAGAAGGGTTGCGCCAAACGGTTGCGTAAGCAACCGTTGTACGTATTGCCCCCTATTTTACGCCCCCCTAATTTTTTCGACCATGGGTCAATTTTTGCCCACGGTAATTTTTGATCTTCCTTTAGGGGCTTAGCCCTTTTTTGATGTCTTAACCTTGTTTGACCATGATATTTAGTCCTTGACCTTGCCATATACCATGGGTCATTCCCACGCATTACCTCTGTCTTCTCTGTGCCCCACCCGTCACATATTTCGTTCCTAACTTGAACGCATGTATGGATCTATCCTAACTTGAACACCTACACACACACACACACTCACACTTACACTTATACACACATTCACTATGACACTTATACACACATTCACTATGACACTTACATTTACCCATAGACACTTACATTTACACTTATACACACACACACATACACTTACACACACACACTTACTTACACTCACACAGATTTACTTACACTCACACATCAACTTTGATGTCTTAACCTTGTTTGACCATGATATTTCAGCCTTGACCCTGCCATATACCATGGGTCAATTTTGACCCACGCTAACTTGATGGCTTTGATGGTTCCCAATCACCGTAAGAAGTACCTAGGGATGTTCTATTAGTGTTCTATGAGTATTAGATGAGTGCCAGGTGAGTGCCAGGTGAGTGCCAAGTGAGTGCCAATGAGTGCCAATGAGTGTCAAGTGAGTGCCAATGAGTGCCAAGTGAGTGCCACATAGTGCCAAGTGAGTGCCACATAGTGCCACTTTTTTCAAGCCTTTTCTAGCCTCCCCTGAGCCTAGAATAGCCCTAATATGGGTGTCTACCCCTAGGTAATAAGGTATGAGGAATCGAATGGTGTATATTACAATCTGCTAGAATGCTTCCTACTACGAGTTAGTATTTTTATAACACTTATAGCATGACAGAATATATATCTAAAGAGTTACACAGTTGAGACAGTGACCGCAAACGTTTCCGAGTCCGAGTCCGCGTCCGCAGGTGAACCCCACCGTAAACCGCCCGCCGTGGCAGGCAGGCGCAATATTCTCCTGCCGCGTGCGCCCGCAGGCGCAATATTTACGCAACTGCCGCCGCGTGTGGTCTCGCGTGATCGCAAACGGAACGAAAATATAGATATGTTTCACGTAAACTATTCAAAAGAATTTCTGCTTTAAAGATATACTATGAGTCATTCATTTTACTTAATGTATGAAATTTTATTAAAAACATATACTTTAAAGTGATTTTAAAGCAGTAAATTAGTAAATCAATAGAGTGTTATTACCTAACACCTAGGGGATTAGTATGCTTTTGTTTTACCGTACTGCTTTAACTTTCTGCTTTACTGTTTTTAACTCATATACATACCTTAAAGCAGTAAATCAGTAAATCAATAGAGGTGTTACCTAACACCTAGGGGATTAGTATGCTTTTGTTTTACTGCTTTACTGCTTTAACTCATGTTTTACTGCTTTAACTCATGTTTTACTGCTTTAACTCACATGTTTTACTGCTTTAACTCATATATTTATTAACATTACATACCTTAAAGCAGTAAATCAGTAAATCAGATAATACCTAGATTAGTATGCTTTGTTTTACTGCTTTACTGTTTTAACTTTCAAGTTTACTGCTTTAACTTTCTGCTTTTTACTGCTTTAACTTTCTGCTTACTGTTTTAACTCATATATTTATTAACATTATGTTTTCTTTTATATTTTTGTTTTATTACTTTTTATTTATTATTTCTATTTTTATTTTTGTTTTAATTTGTAATGTAAGAATAAAAACACACAGAGTTTCTGTTATATAAACATTTTATTTTAATAAAATTGTACGAAATTTTATTAAAAATATTTTAAGGGAAGTAAAATCGCGTTTTTTCATTTTAAAGCATTTATTACATAATCAGAAACTATAAAATCATTGACATACAAATTTTTAGCATCAAATATATTTACAAGTTTATTAAAACATACATTATTTAAAAAACATATAATGAAATAAATACAATAGACTCCACATAAATTGGAATATAAGGGTTGAACAGAGTAAGACATAGTTTTTACACAGCTTACATTATTATATTTTAAAAATAAGGTAATATAATGATTATTCAATATAAATTTTAAGTTCAAAGAATCAATTATGTGAACAGTATCGTTTTTTGCTCTATAAACGGAAATCCAATGTCCTGTTGAGGTGATGTGACGAGGCAATGTATTGAATATGAAGCATGTATCCTTCTCCAACTTTACAGAGTTTATTTCGTTAATAGCGAACACTCCTAAAAAGCGATGCTCATTTTTAAACACCGATTTTATTTCCTCTTCATTCATCTTTAATAATTCAAAAGCACGTTGCGTACTCTGTCAATTTCAATGAGTTGAGGATGCTCAAGATGGACCACTACAGTGATGGGTGATTGTAGACTTGATCCAAAGAGACTTAGTCCTAGGGTACCCTTTCTCAAAATGTTTAAATGATAGGCGTTACAAGCTGAAAGGTCTGCAGTAAGATCATAGGCGTATAAATTACTATTCTTTGCGTATTCTTCAAGATTTAAACCTGTCCCGCTATCATTACATGATACAGTATTGGCTATTAAGTCGTAAAAAGGCCGAGTACAGAGAGATAGGTCTCCGTTGTATAACATTTCATAATCACGTCCGTGAGGCAGTCCATTCACATGTAAACTGACTCTAAGCCCGAAAGGTGTGAATTTATAGGGTGATTTTTTATAATTCCCAGAGTAGGCGTCATGTTCCACAATCCCTATTATTACTTTCTGTGGTAAATTTCCATTCACAATGTTAGGGATATTGATACTCGATAATCCTTGAGTGAAATTAAATATCTTGGTTTCAACTCTCTTAATAGGGTACTTTGCTGTAGTATTCAAAAGCGAATTTTCAATTTCCAAATGTCGCTGTGGTGATAATTTCACTTTTCTGACATAGAGATAAGCCTCCAACAGTTTGAAAACAGGTTCTGGACATACAGCTGTAGCAGTAGGCTTACTTTTTATTTTAAGAATTTAGGATTTGACCGTGATAAAATGATTCTAGTATCTACAGATGGTAGAATGAGTCTTTCTTGAGAGAAGATATCGCCATTTAATCGACCGTAAAATTCATAAGTATTATTTATGACTTTAGCTGCTTTATCTATATGTGCAGCTTCATCTTTGAAACTGTAAAAACCACATGATTTGAGATGAGATTGTTTAGCGTCGTCTGAATAATTTAACAAATGTTCTATATAGCTTCTATAAGGATAATTAGCAGCTGATGCACCTAGTGAAGTTCCGTTAAGATAGACTTCAACCTGTGTGAAACATGTATACAGGAAATTTGATTCTGTATATACTATATGGTCATCACCCGAAGGAAGATCTGTACCATCAGGTTTTGTCAATTTCGTTTTTACATATAAAAACACATTAGAGGGGTCTAGGTATTGATCAGAAGTGCCTGGAATATTGAACTCTAGAGGAACATCTGTATTGGTAATTGAATGCAGAGGATTAATACTGATAAAGTTGGACTCGCTAACGCTAATCTGTGTAGGGTTCATTGAGAAGAGATCCAATTCACTCTTACAACAATCAGGACTAGAAGGATGAAGGAAATGCATCTTGCATGTGCGAGCTCTGGCCGTATAATGAACATTTTCATGAAAAACCTTACTTATATACACACATCGTGTAAAAGTTATCAGTTAGTAATTAAATAGCAAATACATCAATACATTTTTTCTTTAGAGGTTTTTTCCGCTTAGCCTTTTTCTTTATGACAATCTTCTTGATCCCTCGACCTTGTCCTGACATTTTACGTCTTATTTTACGCTTAACATCATCCAACATCTCATCTGAAACATCGGCTATACGTCTTTTTAATGCTGTACGAGGATTATTTCCTGCAGCAATATCTTGAATAGTATGCAAACCTGTTCTTATAGCTTTTTTACCTATATATTCCCCGCCTTTCCTGAGCAGAGGCCTTGCACTTCTCCATAGCTTGGCAAAAAATCCACCAAGGCCATACCCCCTCTGCATTTTTGTTCCCCTGAATACCCTTTCTTCGTCCATTATTACAGGAGTATCTTTCTTATACTATCTTTACACTGTGAGAGTATGTTAATGAATGAAAAATATATCTGACTACACCTCTTATATATATTCCATTATGCTGTAATTACTGCATCTGTTTCTTTCTAATATGAACTTTGCATAACAATGCACCGTATGTAAAGGGAAAAGGATTTCCTTCTACATCTTTTATATGCATGCGTACAGAGTCAAAATTTGATCTATTCAGAGGTAGATAATGAACATTAGGGAATGTTATAACTTTACTCTCTTTGGGAAAATATACTACTCTTAATAAAGGAGCTTTAGTATTACCTACATATTGATGATCAATTATATTTGTATATACATAAGCCATACCTGGATGATTGAGCATCTCGGATGGGGTACATGTATAATGCAGTACTCGATCTGCTTCATCTTTTAGTTCATGTGGAGTCATGCGGTTATTCTCCACAGATAGTATAACCCTCTTCAACATAGTAGGGATATCATGAAGTATATCCAACTCAGCATCACGTCTACGAATATGTTTGCGCTGCCATGGTGATCGTTCGAGAAAAAACATGTCCCGGTCTCGTAGGTTTACATTTACCTTTGAACTTAAAGATATTATTACTTTATCTTCATAGGTACGCAATTCAGTTTTGTATACCAAGTCCTTACACATAATACTCATATCAAAGAGAACGTTTAAATGACTAAAAATAGCAGGCACCGATTTAAAATATGACCTCCGCAGAGTAAATTCTTCAAAGAAGTATTCTTTTGTAGCAAATGTTGTCGTATTCATCTTTTTGGCAATTGTAGTCCTTTTCAGATAACGAGTATCTTCCACTTGTAATATAGTTTCAACACATTCTACACTTCTGTACACCCCCATCCAGAATAGATTGTGAGGTAAATTTTCTATGTCCGTATTTAATATCATTTCACATAATCCTACTTCGTATGCCTCTCTTTCAAGTTGTATAGGATTCATTAGCACAGTTGTAAAATCCGAGAGTTTATTATCAGGATGTAAATCCAATGAGGCTGAAGAAGGCAGAGTTATATAAAAGTGATCTACACTCTCCATGATTATAATGACAACTGATTAATGATTCTTAACTTCACTTGCTTTTATATAAGTATTAAACTTGGCAGGATATCCCCTCCATTTCACAAGTAACTGCTTATTTTTTCCTTTACCTCTCGTAGCTAATATTTTTTCAATTTTATATTCATGAGTTACAGGATTGAACCTTACTTTTTGTATTTCCTGTTTATAAAATCCGCCTTTTATTTTTTCACCATTTAAATCTTCCAGATAATATAACTTTAAACTATCACGACTGAATGGTCGGATATTGTGGACTTTAAAAACTTCCGTAGTCCAACCGGATTCATATCCTTTTCTAAACCTTTCTTCTGTTCGAGAAACTCTTACATAATCGTTTACCTTTATTCCTGAATTATCTTTTATTTTGTTTTCTTTTTCACCCATATGCGCCATACGTCCTCTAGTTTTTGACATCTCTAAAGGAGTTGACTTTATAGTTCTATGGTAAGACCTGTTATAAGAATAAGCCAGATCGTCCAGTATATCAATATATTTAAAAGTATTCATTTTAGTAAAATACCTATGCATGCGTTCTTTAATAGTACGTTGGACTCTTTCAACTATAGCCGCTTTGTTTACGGAAAATGTATTGTAATAGCTTATACCATACTCCCAGAGCATCTCCTGAAACTCTCGCCCCTTGAATTCCATTCCTGAATCTGTCCAAAATGATTTAGGTGTTCTCTGCTCGTCCTCTATAATTTCAAGTACAGCATCGGCGACTGTAGCTGATCTTTTATCTTTTATTGGCCTCAACCACAAGTATCTAGAGTATACGTCAATTGTAAAAAGTATATATTGAAAACCTTCATTATAAGAGCTGTATTTAATCATTTCCGATAAATCTAACTGCCATATGCTATCGAGCTGCGGAGATATGGTTTTCCGTGTAGGAAATTTTTTTCTTACAGGTTTATGTAGAGTAAATGCCTCTTCACCCTCCAAATATGCTTTTAACTCTTTTTTCTCAATATTAGGATACCTTAAAGCAAACCTAGTGAAACCCCCAAAACTATTTGGCTCCCTCAGATTGAAGTAATACTTATCAACTACCTCCTTCGCCTCCATGTTATCTACTGACACACGCGTGAGAGTGATATATATATATATATATATATATATATATATATATATATATATATATATGTATGAGTAATATATATATATATATATATATATATATATATATATATATATATTTGTCACAAAAATGTGATATTAGGTCACAAGGGATAAAGAAAGAGAAAAAGATTTAAAATAACATTTATTTATACACAAACATTACAGCTAAATAAATATATATATATATAAAGCAGTATATATATATATATATATATATATATATATATATATATATATATATATATATATATATATATATATATATATATATATATATATATATATATATATATATATATATGATAATGCATAATTACGATTTAATCCAACTATGCCTATTATAAGGTGTTTTTCTTGTTCGTCCTCTGGTAACACGTTTAAATTTATCTGATGCGTAAGAAGTGCCTGATGGACTTGAATCAGGTCTTGGCGTAACGGGGATATTATCTAAGTCTGCTAATCGCGTTGTATTTAAGATTAAACTTCTGGGAAAATTAATAGTCTGAAGTTCTTGTTTGATATCATTCCATCCTTTTACAGGACCTTTCTTCCAGTTACGTGAGAGATCAGCTATCAAGTCCACAATATTTGATCCTTTAACTATTTCATCATCAATTACGATCTGCCCTGCTTCATTCAAAGTTAATTGGTCTTTTAAAATATTATATAAAGCTATTCCTGATTTACGCACTCTAATAGGTAAGCTCTCCTCTAGGATATTTTTAAATTTATCTTCATTTTTCACTTCAAGTTTTACTTCATTAGGAATATCTACATTATCGGTTAGCGGAATACGTAGGGATGGATGTAGATGCAAGTCTTTAAGATCTATCAATTTTTGTATGGCATCCTGGTATAAGAGGCGTTTCTCATGGATGTTAACGTCTGAATTTAATATCCTGTACACTTCTTTCTCATATTTGGTTATCTGTTCAACTTTAGGATCATATAAGCTAGGAGGTAGAGGCTGCTGGAAAGATAATGAGTCGTTCACAATATAAGGATTCTGTTGGTGCAACTGTTGCTGATGATGTGAAAGAGGTTGTAATGTCAATGCATTGGGCTGTAATATTTGCGTGTATGGGGGCTGTGAATGATGAAACTGTGATTGTGGATTTTGCACAGTGTGCGGCAATAACTGGCCATATTGAGGTTGTGAATGATGAATCTGAGGAACTGAATTCTGTACAAATGCTGTATTATTATACTTCATTTTCTCATACTCATTATATGGAAGTACAGCAACCTTCTTCATTATGGTGACAACCACTTAGTTATCAGGGGAGCTATAACGGAGAAGAGTAATGGCAGGAATACTCCTCCTCCTCTCTGTAGTAACTTCTTTTTATTTTTCAAATTTTTAATGTTGAGGGAGAGTTTTTTAATGATGTTTCTATAACGACGTAGCTTTACCTTCTGAGGCCTGTTTAAAGGAACATTTCCTTTTATAAGATTTAAACAGACTTCACATACACACTGGATGAATTTCTCATCCTCACTAATTAGTTTACGTTTTTCAGATGGTTTCAACTTTTTAAATTTTTTTATAAGAGGTAAATACTTTGCAACTAGAGCACTCATTATTCAGGTATGTATACAGTTTCTATCTCATAGGGCAGAATGTTGGTACGGAGCAGCACTCTGTGCGTGTTTTTGGGGTGAAGTTCACACATCAAATAACCGTGGGGGATCGAAGTAACCTCTTTATATACTTTTAAGAACTCTTTCCTTTGAAGGGGAAACATTTGAGTTGCCAATACATTAATTTGACTCATGTCTCTTCTCTGGCCAAACAACAGCAAATACTGTGTGTTTAAAGAAACACTTCGCATATGCTTGCTTTGATGAAAAATATTCTGTGTTATGAAAAACACAGAGATATTTAGATGGTGAGAATAAACTGTGAACGCTTCTGCTATTTCCAAATTCAATTTGTGCATTAAATCATCTAATACAATAATTTTGTGTCCATGTATATTGTCCAGCGACCTAATATCGTATATGCCTTCGTGAAATTGAATAACATCTTTATATTCTTTAAATTTTTCCTGATAAACATTATAACACCATATTATTTTTACAGGTGCTTGTTCAAAAATCTCCATTTCCTTTAAAATATTTAATAATAGAAAGGTTTTACCACAGCCTGTCGGACCAGCTACAAGACATGTAGCCGGACTTCGGAACGTAAATTTCTCCACATCCATACTCGTTAAGTGAATAATGAATAATGAGATTAATTAAAGCAAAGCAGTAAAGCATATGTTTTTAATAGTTTTCGTACAATTTATAAAATAAATGTTATATAACAGAAACTCTGTGTGTTTTTATTCTTACATTACAAATTAAAACAAAAATAAAAATAGAAATAATAAATAAAAAGTAATAAAACAAAAATATAAAAGAAAACATAATGTTAATAAATATATGAGTTAAAGCAGTAAAGCAGAAAGTTAAAGCAGTAGCAGAAAGTTAAAGCAGTAAAGCAGAAAAGTTAAAACAGTAAAGCAGTAAAACAAAAGCATACTAATCCCCTAGGTAACACCTCTATTGATTTACTGATTTACTGCTTTAAGGTATGTAATGTTAATAAATATATGAGTTAAAGCAGTAAAACATGAGTTAAACATATGAGTTAAAGCAGTGAAACATGAGTTAAAAGCAGTAAAGCAGTAAACAAAGATACAACCCCTTAGGTAAAATAGGTAACACCCTATATTTTACTGATACTACTGCTTTAAGGTATGTAATGTGGCAAGAGTTCGCTTGCAAAGCAGAGAGTTAGCAGTAAAAGCAGTAAAACAAAAAGCATACTAATCCCCTGGTGTTAGGTAATAACACCTCTGTTGATTTCCTAATGATTTACCGCTTTTAAGGTGAAGTAAAGTATGTTGGTTAATAAATAATTGTAGTAAAAATGAATGACTCGTAGTATATTTGAAACGAAATTTTGAATAGTTTCAGTATTGATATCATATTTTCGTTCACGCGGAAATTTTATAGCCTATGACTCATCGCGGCGGTGGTTACGGCGAAGGACTGCGACTGCGGCGCACGCGCAGCGCGTCGGCGCAGCAGACGGTGACGTCGGGCGCACGCGGCGGCGGTTTCGCGACGGGGTTCACCTGCGGACGCGGACTCGGAAACGTTTGCGGTCACTGTCTCAACTGTGTAACTCTTTAGATATATTCTGTCATGCTATAAGTGTTATAAAAATACTAACTCATAGTAGGAAGCATTCTAGCAACTTGTAATATACACCATTCGATTCCTCATACCTTATAACCTAGGGGTAGACACCCATATAGGCTCAGGGAGGCTAGAAAAGGCTTGAAAAAGTGGCACTCAGTTGGCACTATGTGGCACTCACTTGGCACTATGTGGCACTCACTTGGCACTCATTGGCACTCATTGGCACTCACTTGGCACTCACCTGGCACTCATAGAATAATCATAGAACACTAATAGAACATCACTAGATACATACGTTCAAGTTAGGAACGAAATATGTGACGGGTGGGACACGAGTGGCCAAAAATTGGCGTGGGCCAAAATTGACCCATGGTATATGGCAAGGCCAAGGCTGAAATATCATGGTCAAACAAGGTTAAGACATCAAAAAGGGCTAAGTCCCTAAAGGAAGGACAAAAAATTACCGTGGGTCAAAATTGACCCATGGAAGACCAAAGGGTTGGTAGTGTGTTTGTACGTGTGTATAAGTGTAAATGTAAGTGTAAGTATCTATGGGTGAGTGTAAGTGTCATAGTGAATGTGTGTATAAGTGTAAAGTGTATGTGTGTGTGTGTGTGTGTGTGTGTGTGTGTGTGTGTGTGTGTGTGTGTGTGTGTGTGTGTGTGTGTGTGTGTGTAGGTGTTCAAGTTAGGATAGATCCATACATACGTTCAAGTTAGAACGAAATATGTGACGGGTGGGGCACGAGTGGCCAGAAAATTGGCGTGCAAAAATGACCCATGGTATATGGCAAGGTCAAGGACTAAATATCATGGTCAAACAAGAAAGCCCCTAAAGGAAGGACAATAAATTACTGTGGGTCAAAATTGACCCAGGGTCGAAAAATGAGGGTCGAAAAATAGGGGGGTTATATGTACAACGGTGGGTTTAGCGCAACCCTTCTTCGAAGGGTTGCCAAAAATTAGGGTTGCCGAAAATTAGCCAAAAAATTAGGGCTGCCAAAAAATTAGGGTTTAGCAAAATGTAAATAAAATCCATGGAAGACCAGTTATTGGTCGAAAAAGGTCAAGGCCCAAAAAGGTCGTAAGGTCAGTAAAAATTCGAGCTCAAAAGGCGTGAAAAGGTGCGGTCGCGGTCAATTCGTGCGGAATGGCCCCACTACTACTCTAACCGAATTTGTCCAAGCGCAAGGTTTTTTGCCACTATTCATCAACGCCTTTCTGAAACAGGGTATTTGCAGTCCAAAGAGCACACTAATGCAGGCAGACCCCGATCTACTAGGACTGTTGATTTAGAAGAATTAGTTCTTAATGAAATTTCTGAGCATCCTGAAAAGAGCACGCGAGAATTGTCACTACAGTTTAATTCGAACCAATCTAGTATTTGGAGGTTACTACACGAGCAACAGTTACACCCGTACCACGTCCATCAGGTGCATACTCTATTGCCACGTGACTATGCTCCTCGTGTTGTTATTTGTCAATGGTTTTTGAACAAATGTATTGACCCAAACTTTTTAACGAAGGTTTTATTTACCGACGAGGCTCACTTTACAAGAACAGCTATCGTTAACGTTCATAACGAACACATTTGGGCAGACGAGAATCCTCATGCCATTAAACAGAATCGTTCACAACATCAGTTTTCAGTAAACATTTGGGCAGGAATTTTACATGATCATGTACTTATGTTCGAGCTTCCTCCCA
>JABUQX010066946.1:2500-5000 GCA_015478945.1 Trachelipus rathkii | reverse complement strand
GGCTCCTAATACATAATACAAAATATAATAAAATAATTAGTCTTGGAATAACCTTATACTATCATCTAAAATTTGATTTATGACTTAAGTAGTGAGCTCTCTGAGCCTCAAAGTAAAAACTGGTAGATATTCTTAGTTTAGACTGCGAGATACTTTTTTTATTCCTTATGACTACTATATGTATGCTTCCAGCTATATATAACAAGTGTGCTCATCCACGCCCTTGTATATAGGATAGTACTTGCTATCTCATATCTGGGGGGGCTTCTAGGTTTCACCTCGACTTAGTGATAGGCTGATCGTAAAGTCATAAGGCTCAATAAAAGGATACTTATAAAACTCTTCATTGATTACATTTCCAGTTATCTCTTGACCCTTCTATCTTTTGCAGCGCGATGATTGGTGCATTTATCTCTTTTCTATCAGGACCTCAGACAGCGGGCAGGTTGCTCGAGGGTAGACTTAACTCCAACTCGAACTACTACCGATTAACCTCATCCTCACCTTTACGTCGCCCTTCAGTTAATAATTAAGGGGTGCCAGAGTATATCGTGCACATAGTTATCCTTGTCCGCCAAATTAATATGTGGATGTTACTAACCCAAGTCATAGTCACCGCTGCCGGTGAACTTCTTTCCAATTTCCATGCACCATACTGTTCTGAGTGGATTCTCTATCCATATTTATTTCTTGTGTTATTCCCTAGGTTGTGTAGTAGGCATCATTTTTACCCACACCGTTACACATCACAATCAAACGCTAGTACAGCTCTTACGCTCCAACTGACACCTCTACTTGGCGTCAAGATTTATCCATTATAGAGAATTATGTGAGGCACTTGATACCTCTCTTAGAGGTAGCTGGATATTGTGAAACCCACCTCCTTTGGTGAAAATTTATGGGCTTATCCCCGGTGGAAGTTAGTGTAGAACTCAACTTGAGGTTAATAAAAAATAAACAGTAAATGAATTAATATATTAATATTATTAATCATAATATATATATATATATAAATATATATATATAATAATTATATATATATTATATATTTTATTTTTTTTTAACTAGTATTTACATGTCACCAACCATACTTCATACGGGCAGAGCGCACTATTTCAAAGTAATAATAGATATACGAAGGGAAAAATAAGGTGTTTTGACACGCCTCATTAGGATAGTCATACAAACTTATAGGTTAAAATTACGCAGATGAGCACAGACGCGGACTTTAAAGTGAGGGAGATTAACATTCAAGCAGGAAACAACATCAGAAGATGGAAGAGAATTCCACAGAACAGATGTGGCAGGAAAGAAGGAAGCACCGCAAGCGAACTAGCCTGGAGAAGCCAATATCAACAACAAAACTCTTCTCCAGATCCAGCACCCCTAGTTGTATGAGAACGCCGAAAATGGTAGCATTACGCGAGTTTTCAGCTTTCTCGAGCAACTGCCGCCGCTGCGGTACCTATAGGAAAGAGAAAAGCACCAACATCGCGCCGCAAGATAGCAGGGTTCAAGAGAACTGAAAGTAACAGAAGAGTTTATAAGCCCTTTGCCTCTGACTCGGGACCCTATCATAAGCCCGTGTGAAACAGAGCCCCCCCGATATGAGAGGCAGTACTCCATACAAGGGCGGATGAGGCCCTTGTATACCTGGAGCAACTGAGAAAGAAGAAAAAAAGTTTCGCAGTCTAAACAGAACTCCCAGTTTCTTTGAGGCACGCCCTAGCAACCATTGTGATTGTGAGGTTTCCAAGACATTTTCTTGTTTATGTTAAGGCCAAGGATGTTTATCATTGTCAACAGAGAGACGAGAGAACCGTCGAAAGAGATGGAAAAGTTAAAGGTTTCTTAGAGAGGGAGATTTGTAGGAGTTTTTGAGTTCTTTAAAGAATGAATCTTCACAAGTTCTGACGACCCCACCGGAAATTCGTATCCAGATCAGCTCGAGAAATAGATCGGAAAGATTAAAGACGAGAGGCAATTCTAGAAGTTAAAGAAGGAGCAGAATTGAAATGAGTTAGAAGAATGAAGGGTCGAGCTCATGCGGCTTTGAGTGGATAGAGTTAGAGTTGCAGGTGAGAAGATCATTAATGAAAGTAGAAAAAGAGGAAGGATAGGGACAGAACCCTGAGGAACACCACTATTGACAGAAACAGAAGAGAAGTCCTCCATCAACAACAGCCGATATTGAGCGATTTGAAAGAAACTAGACATAAGTAAGCAAAGGACGAAGAGGAAACCCAAAGGCAGGGGAGCCTGGAGAGCAGTGAGACGCGTGCCATACCCGGTCAAAATGCTTTGGATATGTCAAAGCGCCACCACGCAAGTTTCCCCGTAGTTCCTAAGGGCGGAAAACCATAAATCCGTAAGATAGGAAAGTATATCAGCCAGAAGAACCTCGAGCGCCGAAAGCCGTACTTGCGATCGGAAAGAAGTTGAATGAGATTCCAGAAGATCTAAGAAATGAGAGTTGAGAAGCGGTTTCAAGATCTTAGAT
>JABUQX010066945.1:32500-37500 GCA_015478945.1 Trachelipus rathkii | reverse complement strand
TTTAATATTTTTCAATATTTTTTTAAAAAAAAAATATTTTTAGAAAAAGAATAAGTTAAAAATTTTATATTATATCTTATCAATATTTATTTTTCAACTTTGCCAAATACCATGACATAATTTAAATTTAACATAATAATTTAGGCAATGTGTAAGACCAAAAAAGTTTATAAATATATATATATATAATATAATATATATATATATATAATATATATAATATATAATATAATATATAATATATATATATATATATAAAATATAATATATACACATAAAACAAAAACTTTTAATATATAAAAAAAAAATGTAAAATATATATATATATATTATATATAATATTATATATAATATATATAATATATAATTAAATATAAAGTGTGAACATTTAAGGTCCTCAGAACCAGTCCAAAATTTGAGCACACAAAACTATTCAAATCTTAGAGTTAAATTCTTTCATCAGATTACAATTAACTACTCAGAAAAAAGTACTAATGATAAGTATTTTTTCTCTTTGACATTGAAAACTTGTCATTTTGACGACTTTGCATGCTCCATTTTGACACTAGTTTTGAGAACCCTAAATTTTTTTATTTGAGCAATTTTTCTTTTGTGTGTATACCATAAGTAAAAACAACTGTCATCTTCCTTTAGCACAAGAGATCTTTTGCCCGACAACCATCACGTTGTGTACCAGTTTAACATCCCTGAGTCAGACTGTACGTTGACATATATTGTTACACGACGCTATATTATGTTCGACAGGCATATCAACATCGATACAGTCCCAGGAAATTCTTTGAACATTTCAACATGGCAGGCACATGGTCAATCAACGATAGGTAATATTTCTAAACACTTCACAATATTATACGAATCGGTGTGAAGTCCAGAAACTTAAATTCGGAGCCTTCGAACCAAAACACGTAGACTCAGAACATTTAAAATAAATATTAATGTATTATCATCAGACTAATGTCATTTGATTTTACTTATATATCTATTAAAACACTCATTCGGTTGCAAGAAATAATCCTCTGAAGATATCTCAAGTATAGAGACAAAACGCCGCGTCGGGAAATCTGTTTAAATGTTTTTTCCTTCTCTTGTAAATTATTTTCAAAAATTATTTTAAAGAAACTAAATAATGTACAAAAATAAATAGTTAGAGGGTTGGAAATCAAATCAAAAACTTTTATAAAATCAAAAGCTGAAATTGAATTTCTAAATTATATTATATTATTATTATTACGATTATATTTGGATTGATGATTATGATTAGGAGATCGTTATCATAGTCTCATGATTATTATTATTATTATTATTATTATTATTATTATTATTATTATTATTATTATTATTATTATTATTATTATTATTATTATTATTATTATTATTATTATTATTATTATTATTATTATTATTATTATTATTATTATTATTATTATTATTATTATTATTATTGTTATTGTTATTGTTATTGTTATTGTTATTGTTATTGTTATTGTTATTGTTATTGTTATTGTTATTGTTATTGTTGTTATTATTATTATTTATTATTATTATTATTATATTATTAATTATTATATTATATTATTATTATTAATTATTATTGTACTGTTATTGTTATTGTTTTGTTATTGTTATTTTGGGGGAGCTAATTTTTTATTTTATTATTATTATATATTATTATTGTTATACTCGTTATTTATTAATTATTATTGATTATATTATATGATTATTATTAATTATTATTATTATTATATTTATTATTATTTTATTTTATTTTCTTTTATTATATAATATTACTAAATATTCTCTTATGACTTATTTAGTAATTATTATTATTATTATATTATTATTATTATTATTATTATTATTATTATTATTATTATTATTATTATTATTATTAATTATTATTAATATAGACTAGCTTATTAGGATTAGGTTTATTTCATATTATATAAGCTGATTTAATTTATGATTTCTCGGCTTAAACATAAATTTGAATATCAAACCATATAATACTTCATGGGGCCCAAAGGACGAAAACATTCCCTCAAAAGCCCATTTCTCGTCATTGAATTTTTTTATATATATTAAATTGCTATATTTTAATAAGCATTGTAATAAATACCATTGACAGAATAGAGTATTTTTAATTTTATTATTATTATTATTATTATTATTATTATTATTATTATTATTATTATTATTATTATTATTATTATTATTATTATTATTATTATTATTATTATTATTTTTCCAATTGGTAATAGATTTGTTACTGCATATTTAACATAAATTAACCAACCGCATAATTCCTATCCCAATTCTCTCCCTATCTCTTCTCAAAATAATAATAAATAATCAATGCAATCCCATGTATTATGAATCACTCAATCTGTGTTATTGGATCTCATTTCCAAATATACACCTTCTAATATTTTTATATAATATCTACATAACAATAATATTGTATTTTTCCATTGCATAATCATTTTTATGCCAATTAATTGTCAATTTTATTTTATATTTAGAGAATTGAAGATAGCTCAAGTCAGATCTGATCGTTTACGTATTAAATATTTTTAACAATTATTGCTTTATGTTTTCTCCTAAGAATGAAGATTTATAGAACCCCATCATTCAATATATATATATATATATATATATACCCTTCCCATACCCTATTATTATATCCTCTCATATACCACCTTTAATATATCCATAATCTGAATGTATATACTAGTATATATAAATATATTATTAAACTAATACGTTAGGTACTATCTATAGAGACGTCTATAATGAAAGAAAGATGAAATTTTCTTTACAAATTATACTTTAGTAATATATATAATTCTTTATTCTCCCTTCTTGTTCCCAGTATTGATATATTACCGCCACAACATCCCCGAAAACAAAAATGCGTTAGTTTAGAAGAAATTACGTAAGTCAAAGAGATTACCCATACCCTTCCCCTCATTCTCTTAAGTGCAGCCGTCGAAGCCAAAGAATCATTTCTACGTTCACAACACTTGGTATCCGTCATGTTAGTTTACCCCCCTGAACCAAGAAGGGAAATAAAGAATATATATATTATATATATATTATATATATATATATATTATAATATATTATATATATAGTATATATATATATATATATAATATACTATATATATTTATAATATATATATAAATATATATATATAATATACCATTATAATGAATGATGGTCTATAAATCTTCAGTTCTTAGATGAGAAAACATTAAAGCAATAATGCTTAAAAAAATATTTTTAATACGTTTAAACGAATCAATCTGACTTGAGCTATCTTCAATTCTCTAAATATAAATAAAATAGTGAACAATTAATTGGCATAAAAATATAAAGTTCGTACAATGGAAAAATACCGACATATGTGATTGTATGTAGATACACCTATAAAAATATTTAAGAAGTGATAATTTGGAAATGAGATCAAATAACACAGATGAGGTATTCGAGAGAGAGCGAGGAATTGCATGATTATTTATTATTTATTTTGAAGAGATAGCGGAAGAATTGATAGAATTTATGCGGTTGGTTAATTTAGATTAACCATATGCTCAGTGAACAAATCTACTAGGCCTATTACCAATGGAAAAATAATAATGTAATTCACACGAATAAATAATAATAAATAATACTTTCTTAATAAATCAGATAATAATCACATAATAAAAATAATATATAATAATAATAATAATAATTAACTAATAATAATAATAATACATAATAATAATAAAATTAAAAACATACTCTATTCTGTCATATGTATTCTATTACAATTGACTTCATGTAAATTTATGAGCCCATTTAAATATATATAAAAAACAATTCAATGTACGAGAAAGGCTTTACGAATGTTTTCTCCGGGCCCCGATGAAGTATTATATGTTTATATTCACGAATTTTATGGAGTATATCGAGAATATATAAATTTAACATCAGAGCTGATCACTAATATGAAATTAATTACCCCTAATTCCTAATAAGCTAGCAAAGTCGTATAGCTTAATCATTAAATCCAGAATAATCAATTAATTAAAATAAAATAAAGGATAGAGTGACATGAATAATAGATATATATATATGAATCCAATAATAAATGCATTAAAATAATAATATAAATAATAATAATAATACAACACCATACATAATAATAATAATAATAATAATAAAAAAATAAAAACCTAAAATAAATAATAATCCCAATAAGAATATTAATAATATCATAATAATAACTCACACACTAATAATAAATAATAATAATAACTTAAGCATACATAAAATCAATAATAAATATAATATATAGATATACAATAATAGAGTAAAAAATTAATAATAAACTTACACAAATAACAACAATAACAAATAACAATAACAATAACAACAATAATAATAACAAAATAATAATAAAATTAATCTATATATATATATAGTAAGAATAATAAATAATACTAATAAATAATAATAATAATAATAATAATAACACACCAAAGTAACAATAACCAATAAACAAAAGTTTAAAAAAACAAATAACGCGAGATAACAATACACGCAGAATAGACACATAACCCAACAACCAAAACAGATAACAACTAATAATAATAATAATAATAACTTTCACATTAATTAATACGTAAATAGACAATCAATAAATAATCAATAATCCATACTAATAATTAAATAATAAAAAATAATAATAATAATAATAATAATAAAAAAAGTAATAATAAATAAATAATAAGTATATTAATAATAATAATAATGAATATATACATATCAATTAACATAATAATAATCAATAACATCAATCATAATCCATAATCAAATCATAATCATAATTCATAATCAAATCATATCATAAATCATAATAATAAAATAATAATAAAATTTTAGGAATTCAATTCAGCTTTGATTTTATAAAATTTTGATTGATTTCCAAACCC
>JABUQX010066945.1:27500-30000 GCA_015478945.1 Trachelipus rathkii | reverse complement strand
ATTTGAGTAAATTTTGACTAGTTTTTCTTTTGTGTGTAGTCACTTGAATTTTTGAGGTTTAGAAAGTAACGATGTTTGGACTACAAAATGATTACGAAGTCACTCTCCTTCCTTATGAAGTCTATAGCATTGGAAGTTTGGAAGAAGAATTATGATTTTTTTCTGCTTATTTTTACTTGCTTTATTATATAATTTGTAAATGTAAGTTTATTAATTAAAAATTCACTGAATATTGGATGAGCACAGTTAAATTAATTATACTTAATCGGCAAATTCTTCATCAAAAAGTTTTCTAAAGTTGAACATAGGTTGAATTCTCTGCGCAAACTAAAAGTATTTAAGAGTAGATTCCCTTTGTAAATAGTCGGGTGAATAAGATCCATAGTTCATATACAGACCATTATCGGGTTTGACATGTATGCCTGTAGATAATGAGCCGTCAAAATTAACATTGATTTTGATGTTTAAGTAACACAAAATAGCATTATTAAACACCCAAGTTTCGTAAGGAATTAAGATACAACTCTTGAATTCTGTGATGAACTGATGTATATATTTCTATATTCCTAAAGATAGTGAGGGTGACGTCGAACAACCTATGTAAAAAATACGAGTTAAAGTGTTTGTTGTCACTAAAGGATTTTGTTTTCAGTTGGACATATAGAAGTTCGCAAATGTAGGTCCAAGTGGCGAGCCCATCGAAACTCCATCAGTTTGTAGCTATATGTTTTCTTTTGGTACAACTAATTAATAAAAGGTTCCTCATATATTGTTCTGATATATCTGGTGGGGGTAGATTATTTGAGTATACACTTCGTTAACTATTATGTCAAACGTTCAAAACCAGTACTTTGTGAACAAAGACTCTACGTCAAGTGAGGCGAATATATTAGTGTCTTCAAGTTTAAGTTTTGATAATTTACATAATGTTCATATTATAATTGATTAAATATGAAAGAGTTATTAAGATATGGTCGGATAATGCTGTCAGATATTGTAATTTTCGGTTCTGAACCGTTCACTATCTTTAAGAACATAGATCATATACATCATTTCATCAATAGAATTAAAGTTTCCATGCGAAATATATATCTGCAAACACTTAGTTAATGAATACTATTTGTTTTTAACATCAAAAATCTGTTAATTCCACGGCATCATATCACAGGCATACATGTCAAACTCCATACTAATAATTGGTCATATACTTAGTGAGTGTTGAAGCTATGATCTATGATCACCGACTATACCTTTCACACATCTCGGACCAGAATCGATCGTAAAAACTTTAGTTTACAGAGCATACAATCTATATTATCAACCTTTTGGAAAAACACTTTGAGAAGACCAATTTGCAGCCAAAAGCTAAAATGTTAATTTAAACTAGTGACCATCCAACAATATTCAGCTTTGAAAACTTAATAACTAAAATCAGTCCAAAACTATAAAGAGGATGAGAGAGGAAGAAGCACACTAACACATATATATCGCAAACCGTTGAAACTTCCAATGCCTTCGAAATATCTTTTGATCTCTTACCTACAAAACTAAAGACACCTCAAAAATTAAAGTCAGACTATACCATAAGTCCAAACAACTTTCATCTTCCTTTGCACAAAGAGATACTTTGCCGACATTCAAACCATCACGTTGTGAACCAATTTAACAGCCCTGAGTCAGACTGTACGTCACATGAATTGGTTACACGACAAATAGATTGTCGGACACGGGTAATCCAACATCGATACAGTACCCAAGAAATCTTTGAACATTTCAAAACGGCACATGGTCAATCAACTAATAGTAATATTTCTAAACACTTCACAATATTTTCGGATCGTGTGAAGTCCAGAAACTTAAAAATATGCGGAGCCTTCTACATCAAAACAAGTAGACCAGGATATTAAAATAAAATTAATTTATTATCAGTCGGACTTAAATCATTGATTTACTTAATTACATTATCAATAAACACACCCATTCGCGACAAGAAAATAATCCCTGAAGAAGTCTCAATATAGAGACGAAAAAAACGCAGTCGGGAAATCTATGTAAATATGTCTTATTTTTAAAAGAATTTATAAATTAATTTTCAAAAATTGGATTTTAATCAACAAAATCTGTCGCATTATATAGAAGATTTTTCATCGTGAATGAAAATGAAAAAAACTTTTACCATCGATAATAATTAATAATAATAAATAATAATATAATAAAATAATAATAATAAATAATAATAATAATAATAATAATAAATAATAATAATAATAATAATAATAGATAATAATAATTTAATAATTGCCAAAAACACACCCCTAACACACTAATTAATAATAATAATAATAATACATAATAATAATAATAATATATCTCAAGGTTATGAGAATAGTCCGTTTGAAGGTAATGTTATCAGATATCGATTTTTTTTCCATAATCGTAAGTTATTCGATATTAACACACCACTCTGGACCATCATATCAACTTATTATTGTGTGCTGAG
>JABUQX010066945.1:5000-12500 GCA_015478945.1 Trachelipus rathkii | reverse complement strand
CAGTTGTCACCACCACTCACGGGCAGAGCCCTATTCAAGGAGGGGGTGTAGTACTCTCAAAAGTTCACCCTCTAGTGCAAATTACGCATATGAGCACAGACGCAGGCTATAAAGTGAGGAGATTAAATTCAGTAGGAAATACAGAAGATGGAAGAGAATTCCACAAAACAGAGGTGTGGAGAACGGAAGCGCCACAGCAAACTCAGCTGGATTAACCAATGTCAACACAATATCGTGCGCAGATACAGTAACCTATTGTGCTACGAAAGGCGTCGTAAAGGTGGGTGGTACGCGAGTGATAAGTTCCCTCGAGCAGTTGCCGCTGCGCGTAAACCTATAGGATATGAGATAAAGCACCAAACATCGCCGTCGCAAAGATAGCAGGGTCAGTGAAACTGGAAAGTACAGAAAACAGTTTATAAGCCTTTTTGCCGCTGACTTGACCCTATCCAAAAGCCGGGTACTCCATTCATGGGCGGATGAGACCTTTGTATAGCAGACGGCAACTGAGAAAAAAGGAGGAAAGTTGCAAAGTCCTAAACAAGAACTTCCAGTTTGAGCGCCCTAGCACCGTTGTGATGTGAGGGGGTTTCCAAGACATTTTCTTTGTCCATGTTAAGGCCAAGGATGGTTTAATATTGTCAAAAGGAGAGACGACAGAACCGTCGAAAGAGACCAGGAAAGTTAGAAGGTATTTTGGAGAAGGAGATTTGTAAAAGTTGGGTTTTTAAAGAATTGAATTTACAAGGTTGAGACGATCCATCAGCGAGAATAAATCGGAAAGATTAAGAGAGAGGCCATTCCGAGAAGTAAAAGTGGGAGTAGAATTTATATGAGTTTTAAAGAATGAAGGGTCGAGTCATCGGATACGCAGTGATGGAGTTAGAGGGTGCAGGTTGAGAAGAGTCATTAATGACAGTAGGAATAAAGTAGAAGATAATGACAGAACCCTGAGAACACCATATTGAGAAAAAGAAGACGAAGTCGCCCCATCAACAACAGCCGGATATTGGGCGATTTGAAAGAAAGCTAGATATAAGTAAGCAAAGAGAGGAGGAAACACAGGAGGGGAGCTTGAGAGCGTGACGCGTGCCCCATACTAGGTCAAATGCTTTGTGTCAAGCGCCACCACCAAGTCTCCCGTAGTTCTTAAGAGTGAAAAAACCATAAATCGGTTAGATAGGCATGTATTCGCCAGTTTAGACTTTGGTGCATACGAGAGCCGTACTGGCGCATCGGAGTGAGTTTCCAGATGATCTAGAAAGTGAGTTGAAGAAGGGTTTCAAAAGAATTTAAAGTAGAATACAAGTGAAAGAGTCTAACAGGGCGTAGTTAGAGGATCAGAGTGGCTTCTTTTTTTCGGAATAGGTTGGACATGTGAGAGCCTCCAACACTGGAGGGAGGGAATGCTAGTATTAGGTACATAGAGAAATTAGTTGAGGCGAGGGGCCGAAGAGAGTTAGCGCCTTTCAGTGGCGAATTAAAGCAACACACTGATCAGATCGAATAAGATGAAGAAAGGCAGATTTACCGAAGTTGCTAGAGATGAAAGATTTGTCAGTGTAGGAGAACCAAGGAGGTTAGCGCAGCCTTTCCTTTGATGAAAGCCAGCTTTGCTCGTTGAAGAGTAACTCTGCAACGATTTCTAGCTAAATGAAAATTAGCGAGAGTGATAGGAGAACGAGAATTTTTCCACACCCGACAGGCATTGTCTCTAGCTGATACCCGAGAATAAGCACAATCGAAACCATGATTATAGGAAGAAAAGATTTAGTTTTTAAAGGAATGAATGCTGGAAGGAAAAATTTTAAGCTGAAGAAGGAATGACCTCTCTCCATCAACGATTACAGCTCCCCCCTTAGTCTTTTAAATCTTTATACAATCATCATTATTCCTTACTTCGAGGTAGCCAATTTGCCCTATCATCTGCAAACTTGAAACCTTACATTTAGTCCCTGGTCTAAAATATTTTATAGCATGTATGAGGAACAGCCACTTGACCTAATAAATTGTTACGGACCATAAATGGTTCCTCATTTCCATTAATAAATATTTTCATTTTTAATTGATTAACTATTAATATTAGTTATAGAATTATTATTATTATTATTATTATTATTATTAATTATTATTATATTATTATTATTTATTTATTATTATTATTATTAATATTTTATTATTATTATTATTCATTATTATTATTATGTTATTTATTGCTATTAATTATTATTATTAATTAGTTATTAATTATTAATATTATGTATTATTATTATTTTTTTAATAATTAATTCTTATTATTTTTTTTATTTATTATTATTATTATTATTAATTATTATTATTTCATTATTATTATTATTATTATTCAATTATTATTATTGATTATGTATTATATTAATTATTAATTATTAATTATTCATTAATAATTATTGAGACTTAAGGAATCAAAAATCTTTGAATCGCTAAAATAATTTCAGGGAGGTTGAACCCCTGACCCTCCTGTCTACAGCCTTACATATATATATATATATATATATGATATATATATAGTGAATAATATATTATATAGTATATATAGTATAATATATATATATATATATATATATATATATATATATATTATAATATATATATTATATATATATATATTATATATATATATATATAATATTAGCGTAGTATATATGTATATATATATAATACATACATATAGATGGCAATTTTGGTGATTTTTTGGAAGTTTTTAAAAAAAAACAATTGAAGATTTGTTTAAATGTTTCATATGATTTGATGCTAGGAACTAAACAAGTATACAGTGAAATAAAATTTTGCAAGTTACAAAGTTTAATATATCGGCGTGACTTACGAGAATCTGAAAAAATAGAAAAAATAATAAAAAAATTTAAAAAAATCACAAATTGATTTTTTTAAAAAAAAATCAAAAAAATCACCAAATTGCCATCACCCTGTATATATATATTATATTATTTTATATATATACTAGTACTTTATATATATTATTATCTATATAGATATATATATATATATATATATTATAAGAGAAGAGAGAGGAGGAGAGAGAGAGAAAAAAAAAAAATTTTTAAATAGTTTTTTTCAATATTAAGTTTTTTTCTCAGTCGTCATCGTCATCGTCATCGGCAAATTTGCTCTAATCGTCCGTCATCGTCATTGGAGCGTTTAAATCTAAAGTCCTCATAATATATATATATATATACTATATATATATATATTATATATATTATATATATATATAATATATAATATATATATATTAATATATATATATATATATTATAGTTAATATATATATTAGTATTATATATATATATATATATATTATATATATATATTAATATATATATATATATATATATATATATATATATTATATATATATATGGATATATATATTTATATATATATATATATATATATTTATAGTATGATATATTATATATACTATATTATTATAGTATATATATTTTTTATATATATTATATATATAAATATACTCTATAGTATATTATATATATATAATAATATATATATTTTATAAATAAATAGAAGAAAATTAATATTTGCCAACATATAGTAAAGAGAGCAAGAGAAAAAAACTCTATTTCAGTATTAAAATATTTTCAGTATGTAAATTATTATCATTCAGCTTTGGAGCGTAGTACCAAATTTATAAGGATTCTAAAGAATGGAGATCAGTTTCTCTTTCAAAGTCCATAATATAGTTAAGTTGAAATTTGAATCATGTATAGGATGATTTTTCTGAAGAGGATGAGAATTGATCGCAGAATATAGAACTTTGAAACATTTACACCATCCCCAATATTCTGCGATCAATTCTCATCATCATATGAAAAATCATGCTATGCAGGATTCAAAAATTTCAATATTTTGGACTTTGAAAGAGAAACTGAACTCCATTCTTTAGAATCTTTATATATTTGGCAAGCTTCAAAGCTGAATGAAAATTTAATTACAGAATATATTTTAATACTGAAGTAGAGTTTTGTCTCCTACTCTCTTTATTATATATTGGCAAATATTAATTTTCTTCTATTTATTTATTTATATATAACTTTTGTGTATTTTTTTAAGTATTATTTATTTAAAATATTTGTTTAACGAACATTGGATCTTTCTTTAACTATAAGGGGTAAGATGATTCCTCTGATTCCACGCTAAAACTAATGGGATTAGATAAATGAAATGTTTAATTGTTCTGGTCAGTGCACACCATTAGTATATATATATATAGTATATATAATATATATATTATAGTTATAGTATATAGTATATATAATATATATATATATTATTAGTAATATATATATATATATATATATATATATATATATATAAATATATAGAGTATATATATATATTATAGTATATATATATTATATATATATATATATATATATATATATTATATATATATATATTATATATTATATAATGAAAATATATAATATATTTTTATATATATATATAGCTAAATATATATAGTATATATATATTATATGATAATATATATATAGTATGTATATATATTATATATATATATATATATATATATATATAATATATATATGATATATATATATAATATAATATGGATGATATAGTATATATATATATAGATATTATATATATATATATATATTATATAATATATATATATATAATATAGTAATTATTATTATATATATATATTCTAAACACCGTGTCCCGAGGAAACAACAATAACTATAATACATATAATAATCAAAATATTATAATATTATATTATATAGGTATATATATTATATATATATATATATATATATATATATTATTATATATAATATATATCTATATATTATATTAATTATATATATTTATATATATATAATATATATATATATATATATATATAACTATAATATATATTATTTATTATTAATTATTATTTTACTCTACACCAGATTCGCTTGAGCGGGGTAGTGGTACGTAAGCCTCTCTCATTCACACTTCTCTGCATCGCTGCCCTCACCCACCTACCTCCTCCACCCCACTCTATCTCTCGCCAACACCCTACCCTCTTTCTCCCTCCATCCCTCCCTCCTCCAGCATCTCCTTTATTCCATCCATCCCACCTCCTTCTTGGTCTCCCCCTTCCTCTCTTTCCCTATTCCCTCCGCCTCCCAAACTCTCATACCACTCTCTGTTCCTCCCTTCTCACTAGATGCCCATACCATCTTAGCATTCCCTTCTCCGGTCTTTTTCATCACCAATCCCATTCCTCAAATCACATCTCTCCGCTCACCACCCTATTCCTAAATCTCTCCTTCTGCTAATCCACCACGCTCTCAACCCTTAAATATATATACATATTAATACTATATATATAATTTTATAATATAGTAATATATTATATAATATTAATATATATGATATATATATATATATACTATATATATATTATATTTATATTTGATATATATATAGGTATATATATGAGGCGTATTATAGTATATATATATATATATTAATTATAATAGATTGCTATAGTATGATATATATATATATATATTATAGTATATATATATATAATTATTATATTATAGTAGTATATATATATATATACCTGTATATAATATTTTATATATACTATATATATATATATATATAGTCTATTATATATATATATATATATATATATATATATATATATTATATATATATATATATATATAATATATATAATACCCAAATACCTGAAAAATAAATAACAAAAATTTTTTGAAACAAATTTAAAAATTTTATAACATCAGATTGTGAAGAAATTGTAAATTGTCAAAATTAAAAATAAATAAAGAAATAAATAAATGAAATTTTAAAGAAAATATAAAATAACAAACAAAGAATTGAAAAAAAGAGCAAATCCAGTCTTACTGATAAAAAAAAGTGCTTTGTCAATAGAGTAATAAGTCTCAAAATAAACTTTTAATTTTTAAAAAGTATTTGTTGTTGAGGCTGCTCTGACGATGTGACATATATATATATACGATTAGTATATATACTGCAGTTATATAGTATATATATATAATATATATATAATAATATATATTATCTACATATATATATATATAATATATATCTTAATATATACTATATATTATATATATATAATATATATTGGTTTATCTAAAATCTCATTAAAGAATAATATCTAAAATATAGGTTTCTCATTTTAAAATTGTTCCAAAAAATAATTTGTTATTACAGTGTTTAAATTAAATACCAAAAGAGAAATAAATTAAATAATTATAATTAAAATTTTATTTCTATGGGAAAAGATATTATTTGATAATAGATAAATTCCCGGATGTTTTGATTAAGTAAAAAAATATTTAAAGAAATAATATATATATAATATATTAATATAATATGATATCATATATATAGTATATATATATATATATATATATTATATAGTATACTATAGTATATATGATATATATATTATATAGTCTATTATATATATATATGAATTGATATTGTTATATATATATATATATATAATAATATATATATATCACCATTATCATCACCATCATCCTCAATATTATTTCCCCAGATTATGGGTGAGGTGCGACGCGTATACCGGAAATAGAAATGTGGTAGAAGAACATGAAACAAGTCGAAAAGAAAGCCCCACCTCACCGTCACCCTTAAGTGAGAACTCATCGCAGTCAGAAAAATCCACCCTAGGGTCTCACGAGACTGCTACGGACCCTCACTGTGTTAACCCGTCAATGTAGGGTTCATCCCCTGGGCCAGACCCACAACCATGCATACTCCCCTCACAAAACCCCGCCATTCACTCCTATTATGCAGCTTTCTTCTCGCCTCTACCTTTAGGAATTCCTTTACTAACTCAATCCACTTTTCCTTCGGTCTCTCAACCAGTCGATCCCCAGCACACTCACCTCTATACATCCGCTTAACCAGCAGACTATCATCCATCCTTTCCATATGACCAAGCCATCTTAATATAGTCTCGTTTATTCTCTCATTAACTCATTTCTTCACATCAGCAACTCCCTTATGTGTTCATTCCTCATTTTATCAATTCTTCTCACACCTAACATTTCCCTAAGATTATCTATTTGTATACATTGTACCTTAGATCTATACCTCTTATTCCAAACCATAGTTTCACTACTATGCATTAACACAGGTAACAATATACCCTGATGCAAAACCCTAGTGCAACCAAGTCTTAGTCCCTTTACATCCAACAAGAATTCAATTGCACCAGCCACCTTTCTACCATTCACAACTTTTCTACTACACTCTGCATCATCTATTCCCTTTTCATCCAAATACATCCTAAAGAATTTAAACTCTGACATTTTATTAAAACATTAACATTTTTTAACACAATTTAGTTAGAAGATTATATATATATATATATATATATAT
>JABUQX010066944.1:0-23233 GCA_015478945.1 Trachelipus rathkii | reverse complement strand
TGATGTAGTGAAATAAAGTCACGGTATAGTCAAAAGCTATTGATTTATTAATTGTTATTCATGTATTTGTTATAGCAAGGTAAAAGTCTAATAATTTTGAATTAATTTAAATATTGTTAATTAAACATGTTAAGATTCTGATTTTCACTGATAATTAAATTATAGGGTATACTCCTAGAGTAATTTATAGCAAGGTTAGTTAATTGATATGAGTATCTCATGTCAACATACCGTAGATAATAATTATCTACAATTTTTAATATAGTATAGTTAATATAAGCGTAAGTCAAGCTTATTTATATTGTTATATGATGTGTAATAAACAAATCTTTAAAATTTGTATTTATTATGTATCATAGATGCTACACATAATAATATATTTGGGATAGTCTACCTTAGGTAATTAGGGCATAGGTATGTTTGAGAGGTATCCTACTCTTGCATAAACCGTGAAAAATATCTTATACTAAATTATAACTGTAGTGATAAAGCGTATGATTCAAGGCTTATATTTTATATTGTTTATATGTGTATAATACTTTGTCAACTTAAAATTTGTTATTTAAACATGTTTTCACAATGATCGGTATTTCATAGATAATAATATTGGGCTCCTAGGTACATTAGAGCAGGATGTATTTGATATTATATATAGTGTACCTCTTTTTGCACAAATCTTAAAATAAAATATTTTACATAATATGATATTAGGAGTAATATAATAGTCAGTAGGTCATCAAACTACTATATTTATATATTTAGTTATATATGTTTTAATAGCATAGCGAAAATATGATGTGTGCATTAATATGTATATTTATGTATAGGATCGTGTATCAGTAAAATAATTTTGAGTACTCAGAGGAAATATTTTATCCCACATACGCACCCAGGCTGGTGTGACTCCGCAACGAATAGACCATCAAACTTAGCACAAACCGTTGAAAAAATTATACAAATTAGACTGCTAGTAAATGAAAGACCATAGTCAAGGCTTATCTATATTGATTTATATGTTCCTAATCTGTTAAAAACAAATATAAGGAAATCTAAATTTGCTATTTAATATGGTATGGTCATGTTAGATCATGTCTTCTAACGAGATTTAATAATAATTAATGCTCAGTTATATCATACAAAGAAAATATTTTAAAAAATTTCCATTTATTTCGAAACAAGTTACTCTAGAGAAAAAAATAAGTTTGACGAGATTTGATGTATAAGAGTGATGAAGAGCTGATTAGCATCAAGTTCTTAACTATTACTATTGTATTAGTGTGTACATAAACAAGAAATCTACAATTATGTCTCTTTAAATAAGTCATCTCGCAATGTTAGCTATACTTGGTTTTTTCAATATTTCGAACCGAAGGTGCATGGGCTCCAATAGTAATTTAGGCAGCGGAGATTTTGGATCAGAGCAAAGGGTCCTGATCCTTTGCACAACGCGTGAAGACATTTTACAACTGATGTAGTGACTAAAGCCTAGTCAAAGCTAATTTATATTGTGTATATGTGTAAAGCAAGAAAATCTGGGTGGGTGTAATTTGTGTTTAACATACATTTCATATTAGATCGGTTCAGATAATTAATTTCGGGCCCTCCTTTTAGTAATTTAGGCCAGGTGAGTTTGAACATTCGCTTTCCCAGTTTTTTTATGGGTGTATCCTCCTTGCCAAATAAATTTCCCTTAGAAAAAATTTGACAATATGATATAGTGCGATGAAAGCAGTTAGTAACAAGGCCTGATTTATATTGTGAGTACATGTGTGTAATAGGCCAAAGGTAAAATCTGTAAATGTTTTGTTCCTTTCAATCATGTAATTCGTCCAATGTTTTAGAGATTCGTCTTTCATGACTATCTAATAATGTAACTCAGCAAGTTTCCAGAAGATGGTATTAATTTATTGGCATTGGTGTTGAAAGATAACCTCAGCTTTTCTGCCATTTCAATACTCCTGATCGTGAAAAAAATTTCACAATCTTAGACAGTGGTAGGAACAGTCATGAAATTAGTGAGGAATTTATACTTATAGTAATTATTGAATTATTAAAAGAAAGCGAAATCTAAATTTGGTTTTAATATGAGTATATTCATAATGTAACTGTTACAAGCGTTTTGAGTGATAGGGTAATATTTGTTAAATGTTTGCTCCGTAGGTAACTTATAGGCAGGTGCTGTGAGACAAGAAAACTAGTTCCGTCTATTGCGTGTTTTTTGACGAGTCTGTGCTGGTGTACGCTATCGCCTCATTTTGTGCACCAACCAGTTAAACATAAGATTTTACAAATTTTCTTCGAATTCCTGCTTTAACTAATATTTCTCCGTAATAGAAAATAGCTTGTAGTGCAACTTTCGAGATTCTTCCCTTCGTATAATATATATATTGTAAGATATGGTTGCATACAAAATCGTCTATATAGTAATCTCTATAAGTATTTTTTAATAGTGTATCATTCTAGCAATCGGTTTTCAGGATAATAACATTCTGTGTTTCGCGTCAGAGGTATGGATCCAGGATCCAACAAGGAAGAGGTTGTTTGAATTGGTTACCTCTCCTTTGCCCAACTATGACTGTGTTGCAAAAAAACGTCTACAACTTCTGAACGTTAGTGATAAAGCGTAGTCAAGCTTATATTATATTGTTATTATGTGTAATAGAAGGAAAACTAAATTTGGTTTAATATGTATTCATTTTAGATAATTCGGTTTCAGATAATAATTTGGGCTCCAGGGTAATTTAGGCAGTGTGTGTTTGAGGTATCTCCTTATGCTACATCGCCGTAAAAGGTATTATCAAATATTAAATGTATGTGATAAGACGGTTCAAGTTCAACATTACTATATCTTGTTTGTATTTGTAATTGTAATAAAAGGAAAAAAATCTAAAATTATAGTTTTAATATTACTTGTATAGATCGGTTTCAGATAATAATTTGGGTCCTAGCGGTAATTTAGGCAGTGTGTGTGACATTATCAAAGGTACCTCCTTTTGCAACAACCGGGAAAAAGTAAGGGTTTCACGAGTTTGATGTAGTTCATAAAGCCGTAGTCAAGCATGTGTATTCGATATATTTTTAATTATTGTTCGTAATATCAAGGATAGATTTTAAATTTGTTTTAATTTGTATTCATGTTTAAGATTGCTGGGTTTCAGATTAAGTAATTACTGGATTCCGTATAGTAAAGTATTTATGGCAGTGAGTAGTTTGAGGATATCTCCTATTGCAAAAACGTGAAAATGAAATTTTACAACTTTGATTGTGTAGAGTCTGTATTGAGTGAGTAAAAGCGAAGTAGTCATAGTCTTCGATTTTATATATTGTATATGTTATGTATTATACATAAGGAAATCTAGTCAAAAAAATTTTTTGCTAAGATATGGTCTAATTAGGTCAAAACTAGGCTCCGGCTTCATTGCAATAAAAATTTTTGTAAGTATCTCCACACAACTTTAGAGTAAATATCCCTCAGGCACTGCGTCAGATTGATTGTAGATTGCGACTTACACCACAGCTCCTTCTATAAAATTCTATCTTGAAGTTTAATCCCTTTCTTTATGCAACAAACCGATGAATAAACTTTTACCAATTGTTGTTATCTGGATCTAAATTGTCCTAGCTAGGTAGGCTAGTCCTAATGTCACTTTTATATTGTAGTTATTATACATGTGAGTATTCACTTTCATTGATATTGAACATAGCCAAGGACTCACACATCTAATAAATCTTAATTTATTCAATAGTGTTAGTCCTTGTTGTGAGACTCAAGGCCTCTTGCATGATGATTAATATTGTGTATGGAATTTATGTGCTCCTATTGGAATAAACTTTTATAGCAGGGTGATATTGAGGTATCTCCTTTGCCGGACCGTAAAATATTTACAATTAGCAAATTTTTGAATGAATAAGTGATCAAAAAAGGCGAGCCTAAGATGCGCAGAAAAGGTATTGTCATATCTTGTATAAGTAACTTTAGTGTAATATCATAAGGAAATATCTAAAATTTGTTGTATTGTAACTATTGTATTCTTATTTTCTGTAGAATCTGTTTCAGATATAGTTAATTTCGTCCACGTGGTTCCACATCTCTGTTCTAGGTTGGTTAAGTTCTTCATAAGACTCCTATATCGGACATGTGTGATTCATCTTGCAGGTACCTTCCATTAATGAACACTAACAACGTCGCAATACATATGCCGATTAGGCAATTTTTACCAGGACGGTTAGTGAGGACTTTTCAAAGCGTGCTAAAAGTCTATTTGTCAATCTACCTTTTATTTGTCTAATTTGCTTTAGGAATAAGCTTCATTATGTTGTAATAATTCACTATGTTCATAAAAGTCAATACTTATTTATTTCGGTTTTAATTTGTATTAATGTTACTTACAGATACGGATATAAATACAGGATAATAAATTTGGACAACCAGCAAGCTATCTCATATTTAAATTTAGAGTCAATTCTCAAAAGGCAGACCGATGTCAAAGAGTATGTATACTAGTCTCCTTTGCACAATGCCTGAGCATGATGAATCATTCTACTTATATTGAATTTAGTCTTTGTACGTGATAAGCGTTAGCTCAACTTTTTATATTGTATATATGTGGTAATAGCAAGGAAATCCTCAAAATTTGAATTTTAATATGTATTCTTGTAGTAACACAGTCTTAGTGTCTAGCTAATTGAGAATCTTCAAGACGTCTCATTGCTCTAGTTAAATTTATCGCGAGACAGGCGTCATTCTACCCGGTTGACCTCTGGTACCTAGACCTTTAGCTTAATTTGTCAACTTCCGATAGCCGAAAGAAGGTTTCAGCTCTACTATTTTTTGCAAATTTAAAATTGTGTGGTCATGATAAATAAGCGAGTCAAACTGTACTTGATATTGTTATTTGTTGTAAGTAGCAAAAAGACGATAGAATTCCTTCACGAATCACAACTAATCCTAGTTTGTAATAACTAGTTATATCATGATGATCAGGACGATCGACTAGATTTACAGATAAAATATCATATTTTGGCTCCTAGTAAATATTTATGGCAGGTGTTGAACATACCCTCCTGGGTTGGCACAACCTAGAGAAAACAAATTACAATTCAGTATGTGATTTAAAGCGTAGTCAAGGCATAGTTAGTATATTGTCTATGATGTGATTACATACACGATCAAAGCACGACGAAAAATCACTACGAAAAATTTGTTGTTTCACATTCTGTTTATTCATGGTGTAGAGAATCACTCCGTTGTGCACGGTATCAATAGGATTGGTCTTCATCGGGCCATGCTCCTAGTAAATTGTAGGACAAAAGTGTTTTAGACTTTGGATATCTGCTCTTTTTTGAAATAAGTAAACCGTGAAAAATTTGACAAACGTATATCAACTATGTGCAATTTGATGTGTAGATAAAGCGTAGTCAAGCATGACTTTATAGCTATTATATATGGTCCGTAATAGCAACGGAAAATCATAACATTGATTTATAGACTTATGTATCATGTTCCATGAGAGTCATCGCGTTTTTTGAACACTGAGTACTAGAGTAATGGGCTCTAGTAATTAGGCAGCGTGTTATGAGGTATCTTCCTGTACCTAACATGGCATAATCCAGGTTTGAAAAGTCATAGATTCCACAAGTTTTGATTGTTAAGTGAATAAGTATGCCCTGTAAGTCACCAGAAACCTTATTTATATTTTCTATATGTGTCTAAATAGAACGCAAACGAATGATCCCTAAATTTCGCGTTAGCTGAATATCGATTATTCATGTAGTAACAGTCAGGCGATATCTTAAATACAGGACTGGCACTACGAAATAAATTTGAGAGATTGCCATTCCCTGAGGTTAATTTCCCTAATTCAGGTGTCAGGCTTGCAAAAGCAGGACGGTTCGATCGTCGACCTGACGTCGTACTCCTTTGCACACCGTGAAAAAAATTACAAATTGTTCGCAATATCTTAACGCATATAAATTTGTTATTAGTCTACTGACATAGAATATGATCGAAAAGTCTGTGTTCTAAAAGAATTCGAGAGACTTAATTTAAGCCGTATTGGCTTTATATTCTGACTTGTCTGTTCGAATAGCAAAGGACATCTAATACCTTTCGTTTTCTTAATTATGTATTCGGATGTTTAGATCGGTCTTTGTCTACAGATTATTAATTCTGTTGGCCGCTCCTACGTAAAATTTAGGCAGATGGTTTTGATCGGATGCTATCTCTCTTGATCGCTTCTACCCCGGTTGAACACTGCAGTTATTACAATTCACGCACAATCTCTTTTCTATATCCTTAAGATTTCTTTAGTGAGTTAAGAAGCTATTTAGATGTGCCAAGTTCCGTGTTTATTTTATTTGTTGTAGTAGTGAGCATAGTAGATATTCAATAGGATATGGCTAAATCTCATTTAAGCGTAGATAGATACGGTTTCTAAGTGGAGCAGAAAATCACATCTCGATTACACGGTCATGTTAAAGTCGGGGTCCTTCTTACGCTATATTCCTAAGTAAATTTTGTGTGGCCTTCCAAAGGGAGATAAGATATTATGCGAAGTCGGTTGTGATGCTGACTATTAAACTCCTTTCGCACACAGTTCATACCGTATGCAGAATAAGCGAGACCACTAATGAAAAATATCTTAATCCCGACCTTTGCCTTCCTGAGCAAGAAAAATAAATTTACATTCTTGTGGAAGGGATATTTCAATATTTGTCCCTTATTTGCAACTAAATACCGTACCTATGAATTTGCCAATATCGCTTAATTTTAAGTTAACTTGGTTAAAAAACTCTTTTACTTCAAATTCAATTAATTAATCACACTAATAATAATTTCGTTTTTAATAAATATCCAGAAAATTAGATATTAACGGATTCATTCCCCTAAAAATTCTAATTGAATTTATCTTGGATATTTTCATTTATGTGGTGATAAGGCGTAGTCAAGCTTATTTATATTGTTAGTTGTGTAATAGCAAGGACAATCTAAATTTATTCTTTAATATGTGACCTGATGTTAACATCATTTTCAGATAAAAATTATGGGCCTCCTAGGTAATTTAGTTCAGGTTAGTTGAGGTTCTCCTTTGCAGCAAACCGCTAAAAAGAAATTTACCAATTCTTTTTAGATAAAATGGAGTATAACACCACACCTATACGTAAAAGTGTATATAATACCTTTGTATACCCAAAGTATATAATACTTATAATAATACCCTTGAATATTAAATAGTGGTTTCTTATTTTTAATATAAACGCAAATAAGAACATATCTAAATTTGTATTTATTAATGTGTAATATGATTCATGTTTATAGTTAAGAACTACACTGCCGTATCTCAGAAATTTCCGGATAATTCGGGTGTGGGGCTAATCGAGTCTAGTCAGAATAATCACTCTAGAGTACATTTCACAGCTTGCTTGGATGTGAACCTGGTGACCTCCTGCATGAGTCGTACACCGACGTGAGATAGATTTTACGACATTATTGCACACGATGGACTAAAAGTAGAGCGCTGTAGAAGTTAGTCGTATGTGAAGATGCGTAAATATATCAGCAGCCCTCATCCCACAGTGAGACCACGATCGACTATTGCATCTCCGTAACTCAGCAAGGAGAATTCCTAATAGCGACTTAAAATAGGTATGTGCATCACGACTCAGAGTGATTATACATGATCTATATTAATTCGCGGGAATTCTCTATGTGATATGTGTAAGGCAGTAACAAGTGCTTGCTACAAATTCTAATTGACGCAGTGTATATGTCCTTCGACAACAATACTGTGAAGATAATAATTTACACATATGCTTGAGGGATTGTGAGTAAACCTGAAGCACGCTTATCAGGATCGTACCGCGTACTTATATGTTTTTGACACTATGAGCTACGACCAACATGTGAGCACTAGAGAAAAGTTTATGACATCTGGTTTTTAATATGAGCGTCGGCTGGTCATGGTCATGTCAAACATCTAGATCATGAGCTGTCAGATAAATAATTTTGGCATCTGGCCTCGCGTACCTAGGTCTAGGAGCTCACAAGGCGTTGTGTGAATTACTTAAGGGGATTCTACTCTTTGCTTGACAACCTAGGCGAACAAATTTATCACTCTACTGCTTACGTGATAAAGGTTTGATATTGTCGTAGAGCAGAGCGTGTATTATATAGTGTATCATAATGTGGTTATAATTCTAGCACCGAGTCTAATGTTGTATATAATGATGTTATTTCTATGCTTAAACTGCGCTCTCTCAGATAATAGATTTTGCTCTGTTCGTCGTGAATCTTAATCGCAGCGTGTTTGAGGGGACTGGGTTCTGCTGAATGTGGCGCGTACGAAGCCGTTCTCGATAAGTATGAGAATTTACAATTTGATTGGGTCGATATCATTCAGTCAGCGATAGCGGTAGTCAAGAACTATAACTATTATATTGTTCTCTGCATACATGTCGAACTTATAAGCATACACATCGTAGCATCTGTAAGAGTCTGTCAATTAATCACTGTATTCTGCTAGCATTCGCTTATTGGCAGATCTCACAGGTATATCTATTGCATCCAGCGCTAGTGTTAGATTGTAAAGGACTAGGTGTAATGTGTGGACGTTATTTTTGAATAATATATAGTACCTCCTTATTATGGCATCACTATACCTAGTTGAATATAATTTACAATTTTGATGTAGTATAATAAAGCGTAGTCAAGCTATTATTATATTAATGTATATATAATGTGTTATAAATACGCAAGGAAATATCTAATTTGTTTAATATGTAGTATGCAATTTAGACTAGGGTTTTAGATATTATAATTTGGGCTCCTAGGTAATATTAAGCAGTATTGCATATATTTATATATATTTTTGTCCTTTGCTACGATATTTCCTTTTAAATTCCTTTCTGAGGTTATTTCATAATTACTATTTTAGTCAGCTATATAAATTTAATAGATAATAGTGTAATATCTGTGAAGATTTTTATTTTAACACATTATTTTGTGAATATTGTAAAATTATTCGTTTGAAAATGTTTAATTGCATATTATTTTTTTTTTAAGTATGATCGTTCACGTAATAATTTAGGATTACCTATGTGTGAGTTTATCATTGGCAGGAAAAATAATTAATTGAATTTTTGTATTTCAGGTGTTCAGGTGATTCTCTGAGTGCACTCAGATCCGGCGGTGGATAATAAATATTTTCAATATTGAACATGTAAAGTGATAATAGCGTATCAAAGTGATTATCTCGCCTTATTCCTATACGTTAAAAAAATAAGTAAAATAGAAGGAAAATTATAAATTGAGTTGTAGTCCAATTTGAGTTCTTGTGAGATCAGATTTTTTTTTCTTTATGAAGTTTAGAACGTTTCCGTTTTCTGTTTACTGACATTAATTGGAATATTTGGGTTCCTAGTTAATTAAATCATGGTTGAGGTATTCTCCTATGCTCTAAATACCGTATGAAAAATTTACATAGTTGATGTTAGTGATAAAGCGTAGTCAAACTTATTTATATTGATATATGGTTGTGTTAGCAAAGAAATCTAAATTTGTTTAATATGTATTCATGTAAGATCGTTTTCAGATAATAATTGGGCTCCTAGGTAATTTAGGCAGGTGTTTTGAGGCATCTACTTTTGCACAAACCGTGAAAAATTTACGAATTGGTTTTGATTGTAGTGATAAAGCGTAGTCCAACCTGTATTTATATTGTTATATGTGTAATTCGAAAGGAAATCTAAATTGTTATTAATATGTATTCATTCGTTGTTAGATTCTGTTTCAGATAATTATTTGGGCTTCAGGTAATTTAGGCAGGTTGTTTGAGGTATCTCCTTTTGCACAACCGGCTGAAAAATTACAATTTGATGTAGTGAATAAGCGTAGTCAAGCTTTTTTATATTGTTAGATGTGTAATAGCAAGGGAAATCTAAAGTTGTTAATATGTATTAATGTTAGATCGCGTTCAGATAATAATTTGGGCTCCTAGGTTAATTTAGGCAGGTGTTGAAGTAGCCTCCTTTGCAAAACCCGGTGAAAATTTACAATTGTTGATTAGTATAAACGTAGGTCAAGCTTATTTATATTGTATATGTGTAATACTTTCTTTACATAACAGCTATTAATATGTATTCATGTTAGATCGGTTTCAGATAATATTTGGGCTCCTAGGTAAATTTAGGCAGTGTGTTTGAGGTATCCTCCTTTGCACAACGTGAAAAAATTACAATTTGATGTGTGATAAAGCGTTGATCAAGCTTATTATATTTATATGTTATAATACAAGGAAATCTAAATTTGTTTTAATATTGTATTCATGTTGAAATCGGTTTCAGTAATAAGTGTCGAGCTCTTTACACTGCGGTACACTTCGGCAGTGTTCGGTGCGTATACTCCTTGCCACTAACGTCGTGACTCTAATCTCTCTCATCAATCTTGACGTCGGTATACTACATGCCTAGTCAACGGCTCCTCTTTCTCATATTTGCTTCTATTCTCGTGTAACATTAGTGCATACGTCATCACTATCATCTCTTGCTTCTTACTATTGTACTCTCTCTCAATCTCCCTTCATCGTCTATCAAAATCTTGTCTTCTTCTTGGCTAATTTATCTCAGTGTTCTTGATGTCTCTGTCTTTCGTCACAAAACCGCGTGCGACTACATATCCTCCAATGGATGTACTCGTTATCTCTTAACTACTCTGCGTAGCTCCTACAATCCTCTCATCTTCTATACTTCCTCTCTCTCATTATGCGTGTGCTTTCTACATCAGTCATCCTAGAACATTTCTCTCGATCAACTTCTCTCTCTCAATATCTAGTACATGTGTATAAAACCAGACGGTCAGGTAGAGTTAATTGTGCAGAGCTCACTAAGTGTATCAATCAGTAGTCTCATGAAGTACTGATGTATTTGATGCGTGATCCACTGCACAACTGTGACAAAATAGCGAACAATTATTAGAAAGATGCATAGTGATGTAAAGTCACTAGTCATGGAGACTAATTAATTGTGATTGTTATTAGATATGATTAGTATATATATGGCTGCTAAATAGTTTTAGTTATAAATCTATATCTTGTTATTAATATACGTACTAGATGTTGTATCATCTCGGTTTACTATTGCTCCATATAGAGATCCTTGCCACACCGTTCTTGCCTAGGGTAATTTAGGCTAAGTAGGTTTATTGAGTATATATATGGAACTCCTTGCCTTTAACACTGATAAAAATAAATTATACATATTTGATATATATAGTGATAAAGTGACGTAGGTCAAGCCATTATTATATATTGTTATTAATGTGTTAATAGCAAGGAATATCTATATTTGTTTTTAATATGATATTATTATGTTAATGATATCTATATATATGACGTTCAGTATAATAATTTGGGCTCGAGGTATTAATATTATTGCATGGTATTAGTTCCAACGAGCCTACCTACTCTCTCATTCTCACAACCGTAAAAAATTTTAAAATTTGATGTAGTGATAAAGCGTAGTCAAGCTTATTATATTGTTATAATGTCGTGAATAGCCACAAGACAGATGCTAAATGTATTATGTGTTATAAACTTCATTGTTTAGTCACTTTCTCCAGAGATCAGAATGTGTTTCAGACTATAGAGAAGTGCTTAGAGACTCTCCTCAGTTAATAAGTATGCGTACAGTGCTGTATTTTGCATTGGGGTACCTCCATGTTTGCTACAATCCGTGTGCAATTTAAATTTTTTTTACCAATTTGACAATAGTTATATAGTTGATAAAAGTGAGTATCTAAGCTATAATTATATATGTTATTATTGGTTGACTATTATTGAAAATTCATAGAAATTTGTTTTTAAATTTGTATTCATGTTATACTATATAATCCTAGTTTCAGATAATTAATTTAGGGCTCCTAAGGTAAATTTATGAGCAGGTGTTATGAGGTATCTTCACTTTGTCATCATAACCGTATTTAGTAAATATATTTACAATTATTAGATGTAGTGATAAATGCAGTTATTTAGTCAAGCTTAAATTTATATTTTTATATTATATTGGTAATATAGTTACAAGAAAGATCTTATTAGTAAGTAATATTTTACTACTTAGTGCAACATAAAAGATTCGGCCTAATGCAAGAATATTCGTATTATGCAACCCATAATGAGAATATATTATAAGTGCATAGCGTGTTTGATAGGTATCAGTACTCTTAGCTACACATAACCGTGAAAAGTTTATTAACATTTGCCATGTTATAAGTGATAAGCGTAGTCAAACTTATTATATTGATATAATATTTGTATTATTTGTAGTAATTAGTACAAAGAAAAGAATAATATTCTAAATCTGTATTTAATATGTTATTCATGATATATAGATCTACTGAGTTTACTAGTATAATATTAGGTAAATAATATTTAGGCAGGTGTTTGATAGGTACCTATTCCTATTGCTCAATAAACGTGAAAAATAATTTAACTAATTTGATATATCCTTTATAGGAATAAAGCGTAGGCAAGCTTATTTAAAAATAATTGTACGTATATATGTGAGAAGTTGAAGGATGATCATCAAGAGAATAGTCTAAAATGTTGTAAAAAATTAAGGATTTCAAGTATAGCTACGGTTACAGGAAAATAAATATTTGTGAGACTCCTAAGTAATTTTAGCTAATAGTAGTTTGAGGTTCTCCTTTGTCAAATACAAACCGTGTGAATAAAGTTTACTAATTTATTGATAAATATATATGTAGTGTAATATACTGATAGTACTATCATAATATTCTATATTGCAGCAAAAGTGAGATAGAAAATAACTCTAGATAGACTATTGCGTTTTCCCAGGAAAGCATAATAGTAAGGAATCTAAATGTATTGTTTCTAATATGAATAAAGTTTTTCAAAAATTTGCGATACTATTAGCAGCTAATAGGTTATACTTTAGGCAGGTGTTTGAGGCGGTATCTCCTTTGCACAACCGCAAAATTTTTAACATTTGATGTAGTGATAATAAAGACAGCAGTGTCAAACCACACTTACTTTATCATTCTTTATATCGCTGTCATCAGTGACCAAATAAGAAAACCTTACAATTTGTCTTTTAACTGTCTTACTCTTTTCATCGTCTTATGCTCTCTCTCGGCGTCCTCTCTCTCGCGTCTGATCTCATCTCTCTCGATACTTTGCGTCGTCTCTCCTCTCTCTACTCTCAATTTATCACATCTGCTCTCATGTTTGAGTAGACGTGATCTGTATAAGGTTGATTAGCTATCAGTACGCTTGCAAAAAAGTTTACTAAGTATTATCGATTGTACGTGATTAGATAAGACATAAAGATATATCAAGAGTAAAACTATAAAAATAGGCTCACTATTGTTTTGTAAGATGTAGTAGTATATTAGCAAGGAATCATATATAATTAGTTATAATATGTAATTATTCTATGTAATAGATATCGGTATCTAGATAATTTAAATTTTACTATGGGTACTCCTATATAATTAGGCTAGTGTAAGTGTTATGAGGTATCTCCTTTAGCAACAATCCGTATAGGTAATAATAATTATTACAATTTAATTGTAGTATAATAAGGAGTCTAATGATACGATATAGTCAGGTTTAAGGCACATCGGTAAATGTGCTATAGCAAGGAATCTATTCAAGTTTATAATATGTATCATCTGAAACAGAGCAAAGCGTTTCGCTCTGATAAATTTTGAAATAACATAGAATGACAACCTCGGGGAAAGCATAAAAGAAAAAAGTTTAGTCAGTGAATAATTTAAGGTCGTCAACTGGCTTGGTAGATGAATATAGTGGTATGTTGGCAAGACAACCGAAGTAACAGTTGCAGAAGAAAATAACAATTTGTTGATCAAATCTCCAAGCCTTCATTTTATATCTTCATTTTAATTGAGAGGAAGAATGAATCAATTATATATATAATGGTTCAAGTTTGTTTGAAGTGGCAAAAAATTTTGTTTAAAAAATTAAAATTAAGGGTAAAATTGAAATCATATTGAGTAAAATGTTTATTAACTTTCAATGATAAGTACGTTTTAGAAATATTATATATATATATATATATATATATATAATATATTATATATATATTATATATAGTAGTATATAATATATTATATATTAGTATATATATAATAATATATATAATATATATATATATATTATTTATATATATATATATAGCTAATATATATATATATATCTATATATATATATTTATATGATATATATATAACTATATAATATATATATATATATACTATATATATATATAGTATAATACAAACTACTAGCTATATATATATATATTCGATCGTCTTGTATAATATATATATTTATATTCAATTAATAAATATCTTTTTAGACTTTTAGCTTCACCTAGAATAATTGTTATAATTTAATTTAGAAGCCTATATTCACAGGACTAGTTCGTAAATACAAATTGATAAATGAGGAGTGGTATACATTACGTTAATATTATAATTGATTGGAGAGGAAGGGATTATAATAGACCTAAATATATATGGTATATATTTTATATAATATTTTATTTCTTCATCCGGGGTGGGGCGCCTTTTTCGGCCCTCCCTATATCATCCCCACCGTCTTCTCCTTTGGAGGATGCCTCTCTCACTATCCTCGAGTGGCCGGGGTTGAATATTTTTTTTAATACTCCCAAAAATTATAATAATAATTGAAATAAACGAAGAATAAAAATAAAAAACTTTAGGAAATATTAATATATATACTATTTTAGTATTATATTATTAGGTTCATTGTATGTGATTATATTATATAAATATGGATTATATAAATATGGTAATATGATAATTATATATATAGTCATGATTTGGTTATAATGTGAAGCTCAAAAATTATATAATATGTATAGTATATATATATATATTATTATATTTCTTTCAATACAGTTTATTAACATATATAGCTTAAACATCTTTTATTATTGAAGTGCCTTAATTTTAAAAATAATTTATTAAAGGCGAAATATATATTAGATGCACTTTTTAATTGGGAATTTAATAGCGTTTGTGGATTGCTCATTCACTGCGCTTTACTGTGGACGATATATATAAGATATATATTATATATAAGAAAAATAAAACTATAGTTGATTATAAATATATTGATGATCAGTGAGCTCAATATATAAAAAGTAAATGTCATGGTAGCGTAAATGAAATGTGAGCGTATTGGCTATATACTATATATAAGTAGGGTCGTAGTAAAAGATACCAATAAAGTTATGTAGCTACTATATATATATATATTGATAAATATATCATTATATATAAATAGGAGTTATATAAATAGCAGGAGTGATTTATTTGTCAGTAGTGATATATATAAGTTAATATATATATAATATATACTATTATATATATAGATATATATATTATATATATTATAGGGTTCGTTAGGGCCCACCTGTGATGACCTAAATAGGGTAATTATAGATAAGCCCACACTAATTTGGCTATAGATAGGATTAGCGATACATTATGGCGGAGAGCATGGGATTGATTTTTTTTTACTTCCGCTGATATCATAAATCATAATTTGAACATATGAAGATATGAAGGTGCGGATGAGAAAACTGGCAGTCTATTTCTACTCCAAAGAGGACTCGGATCTTCAATATTTTATCTAAAATATATTTTTTTTTAAAATGTAGAGTATTTTATTAAAACCGTAAAAATAAAATTCATCTGTAGTTAAACAATGATATATTTATCTATTCTAAAGTGGTAAAGATTCTGCAATTACTAATACAGATAGAAAGCTCAAGTGCGGGAAAGGAGAATGGTTTCCGCCTAGCTTGAAAGTGATAGCAGAGTACACGAGATGAGTCTAACTCATCTTGCATACCATCATTCACAGACATATACTAGACGATCATATTCATGAGGGAATATCCATAGACTTCTATCTAGCATACCCATCCCGTATATGATCACCATTCTATCTTCAGTAAGTACATCTCGCCCATTTATGAATAAAGGTTAAAATAGGTATCCCTAGTGATGTTTTAACCTTTTCAATTATAGGCAAATTATATTTTAAAAATAGAAGCTTCTCATTTTCTCTATTTCATTGGTGTAAATAGGGGAGAGGCAAGGGGGGGGGCACGATCCCCCTAGATTAATAAACTTTTCCAACCCCCATAGATTAATTAAACTTTTCCAACAAAAAAATACCCCAATAAATTTGGTTTAGGCAATAAAAATTTTTAAAACTCTTACTGAAATTCTCAGATAAAGGGAGTCATGCCTCCTCCCTTCAGGAAAATTCACTGGTTACGCCTATGTTCCATTGTCTGTATTGTGATTTTCATCGTGGATTGTATTGGCGGCTCTAAACAAATGTTCGCTCGCAACATTGCTGAGAGAACATGCTGAGAACGCCGAGCAAGTTTTCATTCTGGGTAGGCTTGATCATTTACTGAGTGCAATCTGCGTAGCTGTATTTTTCATGATAGTGAAGTGGAGGCTTCCTAAATTGAGTTCTTATGTGAGATGTAGCAGTAGTTCTTTCGGTGAGGAAGCCAAACGAGGAACCAAGTCGAAGGCCATCTTGAGTTGGCCACAATCGAAAGAGCGAACCGACTAACGTGCTCCAATACCCGATTTGTGATGATTATTCTCGAATATGGGATGCTCATTCTCTTCATTCTTTTCTTTTTTTTTTTTTAGATGCCAATGTCTCAACGTTGTTAGATTAGCTCTCTTATGTAATCAAGAATTTAATATAAGACTCAAGATTTGTAATTCACGAAGACTACTATCATAAACAGCACGCTTTGAGCATGATTAGCTTTTTTTGCTCTAATTTTATTTTACCTATAGCAGATACTTAGTTAAATAATTGCTAAATCAACCCATCAGTACAGTGCTCTAATCACTAACTATTTTCGACTCAGAAACGATTCCGATTATTTTTTTTCTTTAAATAAAATTAATTTATTATTGGTGTACTTCAGTCTCTTGCGTTATTCTAGGAACCACGCTAATTGGCTTATAGTTGAGGAAGACCGACACAAGCATCTTACACATCCCAAGAAATGCCCGCGAGCTGGAGCTCTCGACTGTAGCCAGTGCAGACTAAATCGTGTTGCGACCTCGTCTGCAACTCTCTATACCATAGATTTCATTGAACCTATGAACTTTACAGTATATTTTCAAATTCGCCTTTTTTATTCAGTAGTGATTGGTTCATCATAAACGCTTTATATAAAAACGATATATATATTATTATTATATTACCTACTATTTCAGTTAGAGTAATCTTTATATTATACGTTCGACTTTTATAGAATTGGAGCTCAATTGTATTATAAATAAAGTAAATATTTTCTTTCATACATCCTACCCTACTTTTTGATATATACCTAATTAGCTTATACAATTCAACAGTAATATAACTGAGAGTAGTTTGCCCTTTGGTTAAGAACATCCACTCGGTCCTGGAAGGTTTCACAGGTAACTCTGAACCCCTTGGGGCCTCTTTAAGGAGTGTGTTCCACCACACCAGTGTACAATTTTTTATACTACTAGCCTGATTTTTGATAGTGATTCACACATAATGGCGAATTAAGCGCATACATAGTGTTATATGCGCATCATGCTCTTGCCGTGATTCGCAGCAATAACATCATTCTAATTCCTTCTATGAAGCGTGTACAACATCCCACCCGCAAGATTATCAGATATAATTGAAAACTCTCGAATATGATAAAAGAGGTACCTTGCAAAGCTTTGGAATTTGGATAAAAAAGTGATTCCACGACAGATCTTTATCTTAATCAGTCAACTAACCCGTAACATGAGGAACTCGACCCGTGCTGGCTAACCACTCTGGGCAAAACTGGTAAAGTAATGTAAATATACTTAACTAGATAATTGCGCCTACTCTAGAACGGATGCCCTCATATTAGTTGAAAACAATTGTTACTTATCATATTAAATCATTTTTATTGTTGTAACGTAATTCAGTTCTTTTTCATTGACAATTCAAATACATTATAATTAAAACTCTCAGTGAAATTTTATAGCTCAATTTTGGCTCAACATTGTGTTTTATGAGTAATTTACCATAATAAATATACTCTAATTAGTGAAATAAACCTAATATATAACGTCTGTGAGCTAAATATATAGTAGAACTAATTATGATATTTGTATAATACACCTTTCTACTATATTAGTCATTGATTAATACTATATATAATATATATATTAATATATATATATTATTATTATATATACTATATATATAATAATTTAATATATATATATATAATAATATTAATTAATATATATATATTAATATATATTATATATATATATAATATTATATTATTATATATATATATATATATATATCAATACGTGGATAGAGAGAGAGAGAGTAAATAATCAGTACTATCATCCTAATAACCTAAAACCCTTTCAAATAAACATAACTTTAACACACTCCTAACATAACAACACTAACATACATACTACATAACACCTCAGCTTATACTAGCATACTTATATTACATCAAACTACTCCTCACTCTCTACTAAGGCTACTGTTTATACAATCAAACATATCACCCACATAAGAATAAGGATCACTTACATCTCACATCCTACTAATACCTACCATCACACACAAATATCAACATACATTACCTAGACATACATATACTCCTCACTCCCTATAATATACATACACATCTTATACCCTTTACAAACTCAATTGCCTAGATACTAATATCACACTCCTCTCACTACACCTAGCTTACTACACACTATACACCTACAACCCTACACACCACTATTGATACACTTTAATACAAACATACACTCATACACCTTTAGATTACAATTAATCATTCAATATCACTAGCTCACACCTAATACCTATCAACATATATACATAACATATCTTAACACCCTACCACTTAATGAATACATTAACACTACCTAGCTACTACAACCTACTACCCACACGTCACTACACTCTAACACTTATTAGCACTTATATATGTGACACACACGCACACCAGCTAGGCTATTATTATATACTCACTAACATTACCAGATACACCGCTTAAGGCTTTTTATATACACACTATAATCAACCTAACATCTACCATAGGCATAACTTAACCGCTCACACCTACGCCTACACACACATAAACTTATACACACACACCCTATTATACCATATATATATAACACACACACCTATACCCCTCATCAACCCCGCCATAGATACTAATACACCACACCCTAGATAAATAACACCTACGCCGTTTATGCTATATTACATCCTACTACCAAAACTTATACATCATCACACATAAATATAATATAATATTAATATTAATATTATATTAATAATACTATATATATTAATATTAATATATTATAATATTTATAATAATTAATATATAATAATATATATATATAATATATAATATATTAAATATAATTAATATATACTATTATATTAATTATAATATTATATATATATAATATAATTAATATATATCTAATATTAATATATATATATATTATATATATTTATTAATATATATATATATATATATTATATATATACTATATATATATAATATATTGTAATTAATATATATATTATATATATATATATTATATATATAATATATAATTAATATAAATTATATATAAAATATTATATTACATACTCTAAGTCTTTACCTTAATAATAAAATATAATGAACTGATCATGTGAGTATACAAGTGAATATCTATTGTATATTCACAGAGCGTGCGCTTGAGGTATAAGTATAGATTATAAAGCCCATATCTCAGACGGTGATAACTAATTCACAATTGAATGAGTCGTAAGTTACTTGAGTCGTGTATGTTTACTACTCTCTAAATATAATCACTAGGGAAAGTACTGTAAGCTCTAAGATAATATTAAAAAAATTTATAGTGCTAACTCATTATTTAATAGAAGTTATATTACCTATTAATAATATAATTAGTAAAAAGTAAATGAGGAAGGGATATAAAGTGGAATGTGAGAATGGAGAGCAGAAAGAAGCCAAAGATGGCTATATGATAATCATTTTTATTTCTATTTGAGATCTACAACTTGTAATCGCGAAGGATTGTTGAGTAATAAAAATCAGTATATAGCCTCTGTGAGCAAAATCCGTAATGTAGACAAGACTCTAAAGAAATAAATACAGTAGAAATCAATAGAGGGGCTGTATACAGTGAAAAACAGATTGGGGGGGCTTAGTAGTAGGTAGTGCGATTTGATATCATAGTGTACTGTACTTTTCTGCCGATATTTAACATCGATGTTTACTGCTTTAAGCTGTTGTGTTTTTATGAGTCTCGTTGTAACTCATATACGGTGTGTAATTAACATTAACGTATCCTGTTTAAAGCAGGTAAATCTAGATACAGATCTAAGTAAGAGCTGGGATGCTTGATCATAGGCAACAATGAGTCTGCCGAATTAGTAAAGTGCTTTTGTTTTACTGCCTTTACTGCTTAGGTGTAACTCATGTATTTTACTGCGCTTGTATAACATATATAGCTTTAATTAACCGGATCATAACGCTGGTCTGAAGAGCCAGAGGTTAATAATCAGTAAATCTATCATTAGAGTGTCATACACAGCAAACGATAGCGGAGGATTAGCCTATACTTTTCATGTTCTAATTACTGCCTTTCACTGCTGACTTTTAACTCAATGATGTAATTTAGTGCCTTGTTCTGGTATAACTTCATTCGTATTACTGCTTTAATCATATGTTGTTACTGGCTTAAAACTTCCACTATTTAAACTCGGAAGTGTACATACCTGTTAAAAGCAGGTAAAATCAGTTTAGAAATTCAATAGAAAGACAGGAGTGTGATATACACTAGGCCAACAAGAAGGAGCGGGCAATTAGTTATTACTTTTTGGTTTTTACTGCTTTACTGCCTGTAAAACTCACTGTGTGTTACTGCATTTAAACTCATGTTCTATGCTTTAACTCATATGTTGATTTAGCTGGCTGTTAACCTCATAGTGATTTATTCAACCAATTACATTCACCTTAGAAAGCAGTAAAATCAGTAATTAAGTCAATAACGGTTGGGCTGCCGAGGCGAACCAAAGGGGAGGATTAGTTATGCGTTTTTGTAAACTTTTACTGCTCTTTACTGCTTTAACTTCATGTGTTTTTGACTGCTTTCGCTATTAACTCATATGTTACTGCTATTAACTCATGTCTTACTGCTTTATTACTGCATGTTTTACTGCTTTAATCATAGAACGTTGTACGTCTAGCTTTAAAGCTCGCGCCATATATTTATTAATCATTATGTTTTCTTTTATATTATTTTATTTTGTTTTAAACTTTTATTTATTTTTGATATTTATTGTTATTATTATATTACTATGACTTTTTATTTTTAATTAAGATTATTATTATAATTAATTATCAATATTATTGTGTATTTTTTATTATAAGTTAGTGCTGTATTTAGACATTCATAACTATTTGTTATTATTAATTTTAAACGACAACAGGCGACCTCTTAGCGACACACACACCACACACAACACACACACACAACACCACACACTTACACTATAACGCACACACCACACACCCTGAATATTAAACATAGTCAAGATAAGTTTTTTTGATAAAAATGGAAAACATATAAATTGATATAAAACATATAGTTTAATAAACATACGCGGCACCAATATTATATTACTCATTCAATAAGGTTCATAACTAAAATTATTCAAAGTTTCTTGAAAACTTTCTATAAAAGGATCTCAATCATTATACTTTGAATAAAGATATGTTAGAATTATTATGGATGTTAATACTTTTATTTGTATTTATAACTATCAAGTATTGTATAAATAATTTATTTACCAAAACAATATAATGGGAAATGTATTATTTAAATTAAAACATATTATTTACGTACCTTAAAGCAATAAAATCATGATAAATCGAGGTTCAAGGCAGCCGGGGCCCTAGAGGCGAACCCCTCTACATCCGCAAGCTATGCACGTTTGTTGTTCATAATTCGGAACATTACGTGCTTTGTACATATCTTTTAGCCATGATTAATTAAGAGTTATTAAATAATTAATCAAGAGATAAGGTTCTTTTTCTGGCGTGAACATAACATGTAGGTTTATATAAAGACAATCATTCTATGTTTTTATTTTAGAATAATGAGACAATATATTCTCAGCTATACAGGTGTTATAGGAACAGAACAGAGTAAGTTGAATAATGAGAAGAATATTTCAAAAGGTTTTTTTTCGGTTTGTTTTTTTTAAATAATTCGGATTTCTTTATTAATTGATTATTATTTTATTATTATTATTATTATTATTATTATATCTATATTATTATTATTATTATTATCTTGTACAATTGACAATCCACTCAACACGAGAAAACACACCAACCCGCACTCCTTACAGATACGAAACTGAGCCCTCTCTGTTAAAATGTGTTTAGAAGAATTACTACTTTAGGGGCGCTATAACATTTGTTTAGGATGGAAGTCCCTTCTCTTGTGACCCCGGGGCGATTTAGGCTCTAATTACCGAATGGTTCAGGAAATAATATTTTTTCGAACGTGACCTTTTTCTCGTAAAAATGGGGACTTTGCAAAGATAACTACGTCATAGGCCTAAATTTAGGCCTAAATTTAGGATAAGCCTTTATTGTATCCGGGCTAATTTAAGAGTACGCGGAAATACGCAATAGGTTCAAAAAGGTGTTATATTGCTCATATAGACAAAGAATCATTGTAATTCATTTTGGGATAAATATATTTCAAACTTGAACATGCTGAGTCGGTGAACGATCTGTTTAGAGCAATAAGAAATTAGAAACGATGAATTTTCCTTACTTGTCTGATCTGCGGACGGAGTAATCCTTATCTCTATGATTGTGAGCCTCGTATCGTGATTTGGTCGAGAATTATTATTTATCGTCTTTTTTGTTATTAAGGAGTATGTAGAATCATCATCGGTTTTTTTAATGTGTTCATTATCCTGAGCCTTACCTGTATTTGAAGCAGGTGTGTTTTATTATTCTGTTTTAGATCCAAACCTATTTTAAAATCATAGTCATTTAGCTGTTAAGCGGTGCAACAAGTTATCTGATTTGTATA
>JABUQX010066943.1:5000-46507 GCA_015478945.1 Trachelipus rathkii | reverse complement strand
GTTTGTTGGTTTAGGGAGAAAGATTGAAAGAATGGTCCATTAGGAACCAAAAGTGGAGTTTTTCCAGTTACTTCTTCAAAAAGGGCGGAATAACCGGAATCGTTTGGAAAGCATCTGAGACCAAGTAGAGTGATGGGTAAAAGAGACAGAAGCCAGTTTTCTTTACTTGCCATCAAGGCAGTCTTGAAAGATCGATGAAAACCTTTCTATATGGGAATTTGTTTGTGGGTGGTAAGAGGTTGTTCATATAGAAATTGAAACCAAAATTTAGTGACAACTCACTGAAAGGAACTCGCTTTCGAAATTTGAGAGGAACCTCTGTTCAAGAAATTTCACATAGAAAGGGAGGAACCACCGAAATCTGAATATCCCCACTGTCATAAAAGCTATAGGCAACAGATTTGGCTGCCTGTAGTGTTTGTTAATTTGGGAAGGCTTCAGGGGGCCCATTTTTGTGTTTCGGTGCGATTGCAGGTAAGTAGATAAGCCGAAAAAAGAGAGAAGAAGATCCACAAAAGCTGAAGGTGAAAAAAGGACCCACTATATCTATATATGAACTGTTTCGAATCTTGAAGAAGGAATTTCTAATCGGAGTGGACCGTTGGTTTGGTGTTTGAACGATTGGACTATTAGACCAAGGCTTGGCCACTGCTCACAAAAGTGGTACAAAAAAGACCTTAATGTCCACGGGTCCATACAAAGTGGCCAGGAAATTATTCTTTTTCTTGATTCAGTCGTTTTAAAGTACCTTGTATACCAAGGATGAACATTTGACTGCACGTAGTAAAAGAATATTTGAAGGAAAGGCGGGCTTCGGAAGAAATGGTCTGGGATAAAAGAAGTAGAGGTATCTGCACCCATATCTTGAGGTGGTCTGCAGGGGATTAATTTGAAAGGGGGCCGGGGGGGGGATTCCATGATAGGTCTTGAATTTCTTCATCTTTTTTCTTGAAGGTGAGCTATTGCGGGCAAATCGACAGCGTCAACTGATCCCGAATGAAATACGGAAAAAAGTGTCGGCAACCATGTTGTCTGCTCCTCTGATATAATTTGCATGTTAAGAATATTATTTCTGTTAAAGTTACTGAGAGATGTCGCTGTTGACGATCACCTTTTGCAGGATTTTTGGAGTAGAAAAGCGGAAAAACAACAGAGTTTGTGGAATCTGTGCAGAAAGGGGTGACGACTCTTTCCCTCTAACATGTTGTTTAAAATGAAGGGACAGGGCAAAGACTAAAAGATCATCTTCAGAAATATCTTCTTTGATTTCTGATAAACTTCTTTGGCTGTAGGAAGTTTCAATGGGAAACAGGTTTGGAGCCATCAATTTCCCATTTTCTGGTGTAAATTGCTGCTCGCGATTTGAAGTCTTGACTTGCTGTCAGTTACGAGTTGTTAAATTGTGAGGGGGACCCATTAGTAAAAGAGAAAAGGGAGTGTAGGGCATTTTCTGAAAGAGCTTTGCCTTAGTATCTTGAAAAAAGCTGTCAACTTCTTCTGGAGTTCCTTTCAAGAGATTTATCCTTGGGATGAAACTTGGCTTTTTTTCAGATAATGGGAAGACGATTTTGGCAAATTAGGGGATAATCTTCTTGTTAGTTATCCTAAACATCCAAAGGTATTCTTCGTTTTAAGGCGATGCCTGAAATCGGCATGGTAGAGGCGAAAACTTTATGAGATGGGATTCTTCTTTGTTCATGGAAGGGGACATAGGGCCTTCTGAAAGAAACACGGTGTTTAGCCGAGAAAATTGAGTGAAGGATTTCTTTTAAAATTTTCGCATTTTTATTAAATAAACATTCAAAAAACCATTTTTCATTTGGAGGAGTTTAAAAACTTGTTTTCAGATAGGACTTTTTATGTTCAGTTTGGACGTAGAAAAAATGAAACAATCGTCTAAAAAGGTAAAACACGAAGGGAAGGTCTCTGAAGGATTAGAGTCCATTTACCTCTTGAAATGTTAGCTTCCCCCGCCGTTTCTTTAAACCAAAAAGCATAGATAAAATTCGAAGAGGGACCAAATGACAGTGCATGACTGCTGTTCTCTATAATCTTCTGTCTAAATGGGGATTTGGTGATAAGCCTCTTTGAAAGGTTCAATTGGAAATATGGATGAGAGTTATTTTGGCAGGCGTTGAGATAGGCTCTGAAATGTGTGGAATGGATTAGATTCTATTTTTTCCTGTTTTGTTATTGCTGTTAAGGGGCTTCTTGAAAAATGCCCCACAAGGTCCTCCCATGTTCCAGGGTGGTTTTCTTAGCCACAGAGGTTGTTAAAGGAAGACGCCCATTGCAGATTTATCTTGGCCTCCCCACTATTTTCCACTTTTAGGAAGAATTGGTCAAATTCAAAGCTTTTGCCGCCTTTAACTTGGTCGTCAGGTTAATCGGCAGAGCTTCTGGCAAAAAAAACTGTGGTGAATTCACCAGTTTCTATGTAGTGTTTAGGTCCAATTCTCTTCCATTATCTTTAATTACTAGGATTGTTGATGGGTCTATAGGTGGAAATTAAAGGAAACCGGGAAATTTTCTTTGTAGGAGTGGAAGTTTATGTCTGTATATTTTTCACCCTTGAAGTTGAGCGTGAAGGAGATGGTACTTCCTCAGAGGTTCATTTTCTCCAATGGAGCTAGAAGAGTTGAGGTATAAGTTACTTGCAATGTTCCTTTGTCCACAGTCAATTTAAGAGGGACAAAATTGTGAAAGAAAAAAAATTTCCATCCAACAAAATTAGCATAGTAATTTTTTTTCTTGCTAGATTTAATGAACCACAGGTAAAAAAAAAAAAAATAATTTTTTTTCTTTTTTCTTCTTAATTTGGTAATTTATATACTGATATTTGCTACAACTTCCCCCATGAACACTTTATGGGCGAGCCATTGGCTGAACGAAACAAAGTTGGGACGTTTGAGAGGGTGCAGCGTCCATGTTAGAAACCCATGTTAATATGGAAGGCTAGATATTGGCTGGGCTCCGTATCTAAGTAAAAATGGTGCATGGGGCCAAAAAAATCTACACTAATAATGTATACCTTGTGCGAATAACGTGACACTTAGACGCTGAACGAAAAAAATAATATTATCAATCTATCGACAAAAATATTCTAAAAAGTTAGCTATAATATCCGAAGAAGAGTTTTGGTGGATTGTCTTTGCTCTTTGAATTGTATGAAAGGGTTTTACTTCTATTATAAATTAAGGGTAAGATGTTATTTACAAGCCTCCAGATAATGTTGTTTAAATGGTACAATCCGTTATAAGATACCAGACCATTTGGGATTAACTTATAGAACTAATTATGAGGGTTAGACGATAATTGTTCCAATACATAAATGTGACCTTCTACACACCATTTGGGCGTTGATTTTCGTGGTCCATGAAACTAACTTGGTTGTAGACACAGAGAGAACACGGATAACCAGAATGTATGGATGGATTGGATTATTTTGTGTTATATTACCTAATTCAGAGATGGCGGTGTACTAGCAGCATTAGACATTTACGAATACTATTAGTCCATTTCAAATTGATCCTGATATTTGGCTTCTAGTTACCTAATTGGTAGAACATAGTTTAATAGGTCAAAGTGTTTGAATGTTACAAAAATATATCTATAGCCATAAAGGAGACAGTAAAGAAGATCTCTTGGTGTATGTTTTAAAATCGATTTCATAATTTAAACGGAATAATTAGTATTAATAGGCGTTACATTAGCTTAAATAAAATTACTTTTACAGCTACAATATTTAAGCTGGAATTAATGATAAGTGTAGAAGAAAAGTTTTTAAGAAGATGGAGTGTGAACAAAGAGACTAAAAGGTACATGTCAGACCGAAGATTATGTAGGATCTGTCTTGGTAAAACGAAAATAGTGAAGTTAAATTCAGAAAAATAGTCTGGCTCCAATTCTCTGATACTCATTACAAAGTCACCTAACCTTCTGGGCTCTTATGAATTTTTAAATTTCTTCTGCCTTGTCCGAATCATTCTTTCGCATGAATAGTAAATAATTATATTTATAGATTTAAGGTTTCCAATACTGTAGACTAGCTTATTTAGGTAATGAAAGTATATCTAATATAAAGTATAAAGCGACTTATTATCCAACCTATTAGATATTTATTTATCGTACTAAATGATAATTATTAATTAGATACCGTAGCTAGTTTGAAGAAAAACGTCATAATCTTCGCTAATTTCAAGTATCGCTATTGTAAGGATAAATTTACTATACACAAAAACTCTAATAGTTATATATGTTAAGAGAGAGAGGTTTTGGAGACGAGGAGAGAGAGAGGATAAACGAAGAAGAAGAAAAGGAGAAAGTAAGGTTCGGAATTTAGCTAACTCCTTCTCCCGACGGTCCGGTTGTACCGTTAAATTATGTCTCTGAGGCGTTTCTTATGAAAATAAGAAGAAAATGTTCATACTGGCTTTTCCATTGACTATCATTAATATAATATAACCATTGTCATTGGTAAGGTAATTATCTGAATTAGAATATCTCGATTATTATTGAAAATTTATAATTAGATTGTGATTTTATGTTTTTATAATTTTTCATTGTTTGAAAAAATAGCCAGATTCTGACGGGCATCCATGCATTTAGTGATTGGCCAGTAGTGGCTGTCCCAGTGTGTCCGTCCCCTCCTTCCGTGTTTTACGTAGCTTGCCATTAATAACATCGTGTAGCAAATTAAACTAGAGAAATTTTCCTCGTCCTAGAATAGGCCAGATACTAATACAAAGATAAAATTTTCAAGGGCTCTTAGGGAAATCACCAAATTAATATAGGTCGTCAGTTCTGGTTATATTATTATCAGTAATATGGTCACCACTCGATATTTAAGATATTTTCTTAATTATCGAGGATATGGTACAACTAATATATAAAGCGACGGTAGAAGTATGTTAATGTACTCAAGGCAATTTATCTATATAGGTGACTGTATATAGCATATATCGGTATAATACTTAATGAGTTGAATGACAGTTAATATTTAAATTCGGTAATAATTTTATTATGTCTCTTTAAACTATTTCACTTCTATTAATAATACCAGATATTTGGTGATAATAATGTTTTAAAAGCATCATGACTCAATTATTTAATGTTTGCGCAGTAACGTTTCTGGCTGGTGATAGAGTCGTTGTGCGTATGCAGCTGGGTTGTTCGGAAGTCTGGCGCGGAACTCAGATAAAGCCGTTTCATTCTGGGTGACCTGTTCGTATTGAAAGTTTCCGGCTAAGGCCAAAAAGACGGTTTGTAGGGCTGATTTTTCTTGCAACGAAAGCTCGTGGTTAAATCGTTGTGTTGCATATGAGATGTAGGAACCAGCGTGCGGACGGGGGGCCTGCCGCCCCGGGGAGTGTTCCTTTTCTCTGGCCATAGCCGATATATACCATTCCGGATGGGGACCAATGATACTTGAGGTACAGGTGACAGAAAATAAATATAATGACTATAAAGCTAGGATTTAAACCATTTTTAGCAAAAAAATAGCCTATGCCAAGAGTAAGACTAAAACTGCGCAGCACCTTTCCTTGATGATTTTATACCCTTTGCCGAAATTACCTATATATTAATGATAGTATTAACCAAATCGATTACTGTCTGTTCGTCCGTAGGAGATAGAAGCCGACTTTAAAGAATATCGAACATGCCAGAAATTTCCAGAGAAAAATATCTTACGTTTAAGAAGGGAAAAACCGCCCAGTAGAGCATTGGCTGGTTTTCACGGTCTTGACATACCCCAAGCCCCAATAAAATTAATTAATAATATATTACCAAATCCATACAAGTAAGAACTCTTCCACGAACTGATAATATTGTTATCAATTAATAATAATAATAATTAATGAATATAAAAAGCATTGAATTGGAGGAAATATAAATATTAAATCAATAAAGCTCATTTCTTGGAATAATTAATAAGGTTATCTTTTACTAAAGATATTAGAAAAAGGAATGAGTAAGAGATGAAGAACTGTGCCAGTAGGGGACACAAAGATCTGTCCCTGCCAATGTTATCTATTGGCTAATAGTTTGTCCTATTTCTTCTATATACAACAATCCGAATTGTACAACAGACCAGTTAGTAGACTGAGGTTGCGCAAAATTTTCCATTATAATAATCTTATTCTTTAAGTAAGTAGAGAAGATTACCAGGTAGGAGTAGGTATAGTGAGTGGCGCAACCTTCTGGGTTGCAGAGCTTCTTTCTGTCGTTGGCTTCGGTTAAGTAAGTAGTGGAGTTCGGAATTCTAGAAGTAGTAAGTTATGCTCGAAAGCGCCTATAGTGTATAGTAAAATAGTGTTAATAAAATCAACCACAAATTTAAGAAACATTATTATTATAAAAATACTCAATTAATAGTTAGTAGTAAGGTTCAAGCACACCCGCGCTGCGTCATTTTGAATCGACGATATTATATGTGTCTTAGATAGTTAATATGAAGAAGGTTAGCACTAGATATGGAACCGAGACAACCAAGCAGGATAAATGACATCATTCCGAGAAGTAAATAAATAATTATTTTCAATAACTTAAACATCCATTCAGTATGTTAATAAAGTTTATAATATTAAAAAAATAAATATAGTTACCATATTTCCATCCGTTCAAGTTTTTTATATTATATACTATTATATAGCTGTTTTAACTATTGTATCAAGTGAAATTGACAATATTTATTAAATCTATTATTATATATTTATATTATATTATTTATTATATATATAAATATATTAATTCTATTTTATAACATTTTAAAAATAATAACATTATATGGGTGAGTGAGTTAGGGGTGCTCTGAACTCCCAACTCTACGTTATGTTCTAAGATATGGGCTTCTTATACTATATTTGATGTAATAGAAGAAGTGGTGAAGAGAGGAGAAAGTGAAAGAGGCATGTGCAAGGTAAAGCCCACTTGCAGCTGGTTTTGTTTGGGTTTTATTAGGTTCTAGCAGGGCAGTGGAGCTGTTATGTTAGCAAACCGCGTTTGCGATTCTTCGTCTTACATGTATAACTATAATTTAATTTATATATTAAACACAATACTTATCAATTATTTTTAAAAGTTTCATATTTATTATTTTATATGTCTATAAAACAAAAATTATTTATATTATATAAAATCTATTATTATAAATTTATTATTACATATTTTTAATTTAACTAATTGTTTAATTAATTGAAAATTTTAGTATTTAAATTATTATAATAATTTCCAACAGACTTATAGACATGAATTTTAATCCTAGTGAGTGTTGTAATGATATGAAATGAAGGAATAGTGTTATGCATTGTATCATTTTATTTCTGTGGTATGTGTGTGTGTGGTGTGTGAGATGTGTCGTGTGTGTCTCAAATTACAATAGAAGAATAAAAGTTTCTCCATATTTCCCTTGTATTACATGTGTAATAGCTATAGTTGTGAATATTATATATCTCCATAGTTCAAACTGTTTCCATCTTGTTTATGTAGTTGTGTCTTATATCTCTAGTAAGCCAGTATATTCTATGGTGGGGGAAAACTAACTTAGAAGCACTTCAACTAATAATGGAATAAAATATCAATGGTGGAACAGCTCAAATCGGCTTGAGCCGGCCGAGCCGGAAGCCGAGGCGCGAGAGATGATTACAACAATATAAAATAAGACGATAAAAGAAATAAAAATAATAATAGAATAATAAAATAATTAGACAATAAATGAATACCTAAATAAGATATAGATCCATAAAGACATAATGATAATATAATCAATTAAACAGATAAACGATACTGAATAGTAAATAATAATAGATTAGATAATCATAATAAATTTTCTTTATTATATATTAGATTAATATTAATATATGAGAGATATCTATATATACTATTATAATAATCAACTTCTAAACCTAATATTTAAATTAAGGTGGATTTTAAAACTAATGGTCGCGATCCTATGAAATGTCCCGTGAATTACAAAAACAGGATTTATTGAAGCTGTATAATAATATTAATAATTAATAATAATTAATAGTCATGAAGTAAAATTAATGTAGTTAATAATAATATATGAAGCAGTGATAAATAAATGTGTCCCTCTCTGCCGAATGAAAAAGAAATTTAGTTTGGCTCGAGTTGAGGGGAACAAGTGTTGAAATGAGCCCGAGTTCACTCAAATACCCAAGGTCAAAGGCCCAATTTTCATAAGAAAAAATTGCCATGAGTACACGGACCAGAGTCGCGATGGAGTCGGAAGCAAGCAGGTAGAATAAATAAATAAGTCAGTAAATAAAATAACATAAATGAGTGTTTAGTTCGGTAGTTCTGATCAAGGCAGCAAGGGTATGCGTGGAGAGGACACAGGTGATGACTTGATCAGGAGTAGTTTTTTGTGATTGTGTATTTGTTAATTCCCTTTGACCCAGTGTTACGTATTCCACCCCGACATGGGTTGTTGGCTTGTCTCTCTCTTGCGATGAACGTAAAAAAGACTGATAATTCGGATATGACAATAGAAAAATACGATTTTATTCTCTCTAACAGAAATCAGCTTATAGTCACAATTCAATAAGTGTGTAGTAATCGGATTCTTTATCGTAAATTATTATTATTATTATTATTTATTATTATCTCAGTATAATTAGTAAATAATTAACATCAATATAATATAATAATAATAATAATTAAATAATAATAATAATATTAAATATTAATAATAATAATATAATAATAAAATAATATATATAAATAAATAATATAATTAAGATAATATAATATTTAAATAATATAAAATTTATATAATATATATTAAATATAAATATATTATAAATAATAATTAATAATATATTAATTAAATATAATATATCAATAAAAATAAATATAAATAATAAAATAATAAAAGAAATTAATAAATAATAATAATATTAATTAATATATATAATATAATATAATAAATTAAATATAAAAAGATAACATGATACATATAATCAATAATTTACATCTAGATATCAACTAAATTAAACACTGTTCTTCTTATCTAAGCATAAGCTGATAAATAGAATAATACTTCAGATACGATGGGATAAGTGACTGAATTACGGGGATACTCTCAATAAGTACCTTTTACTTCAATATTACGGTCCAAAAACTGACTGGACCTAGTTATCCATCGACACCCCACCGTACAGCGGAATCCGGTAGATATATAATTACGTATAATATTAATCCCCGTATAAGAAAAAATACCGCAAAAAAAAAACTTATCTTTTACAACAAAATATGCGAGTCGCCTAAATTCCCATGAATATCAATATTGAAATAAGATTTAAGCGACGAAAAATCTTGTTAACAGCTTTTGTTTCAATATTCCGCGAACTTTCATCTACTAGGAGATACCTCTCGAATAATATGGTTTTAACATTTCTTTTATTTAAGTAATTATATTATCAAATATAGATGAAGAGATTGTGTTTGAAAAGATAGAGTTAAGTTAGAGCATTAGGTTTAAAGGAATGAATGAGTTATATTATCGCGTGAAATATCAATTGGTTTTCAGGTTCCAGGAAAAATAAAATTCCAACTTTTCAGCTTCCAATAAACAATCCTATTATTAATTTAATGTATTAATATATATATACATAGAAGGTATGTTAGTATTAGTGATTATATATTATTGATAGTATATGAATTATAAATAATAATAAATATATAACCATCAAATTTATGTAGTATATGAAATAATTATATATTTAGATTAGGAGCTTCAATTATTCACCGTATAGGGTAAGTACGTATAAAAAAGAAATCATAGTACAATATATTATTATATATATTATATTAATATATTATATATAATACAATATAATATGTAAAGGAGACAAATATATATATATATATATATCAAATATATTGGAGGGGGTAATAGTAAGGGCCCAGATAACAAATCCCGATAAATTAACCACATTCAATTATGTAACTTATAAAACTTAGAAAAAAAAATACAAAGAATTAAACTTAAATAAACTTCATATTGGGAATTACAATACAAGCTAAATAATATTTCATTTGTGAAATACTTTAAAAAAAAAAATATTATTATTCTTAATTTTATTAATTATATTAACTAAATTATATAAATTATATTAGATTATATATATTTTTATAAAAAAGGGAGTGATATCTTGGCAAAGCGTAGTAACGGCTCTGATCAGAGACCCACATCTTACCAATTTCAACGATATGACAGTAAATTACGAGAAGACAAGTAATTTACTCTCCCCAAGAAAAATAGTTGCTTTTGTAATATTAGTGAATCCTCGCTCATAACCTGGGAGAATATTAATGTTTATCTTTATATTACATTTGTATATTATCTCTTTTTTTTATGGTTGTTGGTTTCTGAGGAGGCTCCCCTGATTTACGTAGTGTCCCGTTTGTTTATATCGAAGACAAAGATTTAAGGATTGTATCAAGAGAAGGAGTTTGAGGAGCGCCTAAAAAAAGATTACCGCGCCTGCTGTCTTAGTAATATACCACTCGGTTATAAGACGTGTAGGAAACCACGATTTTCATATATTCTCCAAGATTTTTTCGTCCTTTGTTTCTTATAAGCCCGCTGGGGTGTGATTTTTCAAAATACACTATTGAATCAAATTGATTATTATTACATCAAAGAAAAAAAAAGTATAGATCAATTGTGGAATGAGAGACCCTATAGTTGTCGCTTTCTCAATTCGCCTTCGGAGTTACTTCTGACGCTCCTCCTATTTTCTAAGCAAAAATTATGTTATAATATCATAACACAGTTTGATAAAACAACCACAACATCATGTTTATACAATTTTATGATCATCTTTAAAAACAATAGTCCGCGTTAATATATTTATATTGTAATCCTCTTTATTTATTATTTTACATCATTTTTTCTAATTCCATTTCTTTTTTATGTCTTGCGGTATTTATTCAATTTAATTCTCAATTTCACTTTCCTTATCTAATCTTTCTTTATATAGTTATTTAGTTATAGTTAATATTATTCTCTAGTATATATAGTATATAATATAATATATATTATATATATATATATATAAGATGTGACCATATATATAATATTAATATAATAATTATTAATATAATATATATATATTATATATATATTAATATATATATATTAATGTAATAGATATCTCTCGAAGGTGTGACTGATACTTATTGATAATATATATATAACACATAAATACTTATAAATAATAAATTACTCATATTATAAATTTTCAATATCAATTGAAAGATGAAACTTTTTTTAAAGCTTATTTTTCGATCTAAACGAGGAATGACTTAATTAGTAATGCTTATTTAAAGCTTATTTATTTTTATATAATAATTATTTTATATATATTATTATATTATATATTATATAATTATTTATTAATTTATTTATAATATATTATAATTTAATATTAATATTATATTTAGTATATTAATTTAATTTTATATTATTATATTATTTTATTATGTGTTAACTTTAATCTTCGTCCAAAGGTGAAGTTGGAATATTAAAATTAATAATTAATATTGGAAATATGTTTCCAGTAATTATATCTACTATAGTATAATTAGAGTGTCAATAATTAGTTATTAATAAATTAATTTATTGAGATAATAATTATTGCTAGTATTAATATAATTATATCATATAATATATGAGTGATTATTATAATAAAGGTCCATAAAGAGTTGGTACAAAAGATAAAAAAAGATTAGTAATTTTATTGTGTTATGCTATATGTGTACTATTGTATTTTATATACTGAGTACCTAAACCTAAGCCCCCTTTATTCACGATAAATATAAGTATAAGTATAAATTTTATATATATAACATATATATATATTCTTAATATAATTGTTGAAAATTTAATTATCCCTTCTAAGTGTATTTCCCAAAAAATGCGAGACCCAGTTTTAATTGATTCCTCTTTGGTATTATCGGGGACCACCTTTTACCCCGCCCATGTATAGAGGAACGAAGTGTACCCCTCTGTATAATTAAAATAGAACTTCGTATATCGATGATCTCCAGGGTTCCTCAGGGTATAGTCGGACCCACTCTCTCTCCCAAAATCCCATAGTCTCGTCCTCTGATATCTATGATAAAATACTCTTCTGGCTGACACAAAATTATAAATAAATAAACTAAATAATGTTTTATATAGCTTATAATATATATATATAAATATATATATAATTATATCAATAATAAAGAAATATCAATCTCTATCTATAATCTGTATATGAACGTGAACATAGACTGAAATAGATATTTAAATGTTTATAAAATGAGATGAAAGCAAAAGCAGAAAAAATTGTATATAGTCTTAGAGTTATATAATAAGACGAAAAAAGATACACTACGACTCTTCGTAGTCATTTCTGCTGATAGCATCTCAGACAAGTAATTAGTAATTAAGAATCTCTCAGTATTTGTATGAATATATTGTTGAGTATATATTATGAAGGATATGTTCTATACGGGCACTTTATATTAGTAATTTTCCCCATTTGGGTATACTCTTCAGTGATTCCTCAATAACAAAAAATCATATAAATACTTAAATCTGTGTGAAATAAAGTTCTCCTAATAAATATCTCCTAATATATCACCTAATAATCTACTTAGTAAACTGATATAGAAAAATATAATATAAATTAATAATGTATATATACTATTATTCATAATCTGTCCCTTGCTCCAATAATTACTACAAGAGTATGTAAAATAAGAAAAAAATTAAATGATTGTAAGACACTTTATTTGCAAGAATGAAAACAATAATGAGTTTTATAATCGGATTTTACGAATAATTTATTATATATATATATTATGATAGTTATATTATTTGGAGAAGAAATAATTAGCTATATTATATATATATATATATATATATAATATACGTATATCTAGATAATAGAAAGTAGAATAGGAATACCTACAATAGTTAGAGTACATTAATATGATAAAATAACAATACCCTCACTATAATGTTTTCCTTTTGCCCCCTTAATTAGAAAATTTCCCATAAGTATTTAGGATCCCAATAGGATATTTTATAATGTATTGACACATTTATTATGAAATTTGAAAAAACTCAATCTAATTATATTCAATATATATAAATAAAAAAGTTAATTACAAGTTAATTGTTAGATAATTTTTTTAAGATAATAAGTGGCAGTCCTATCATATTCCCATGAAATACTCTCAGTCTTATTTCAGAAATAAAATTTATTTATTTCTTGTATATTCAACAACTTGTATCCATTTTGGTAAATAATCAATAATTAGACATTTTGTATAACTATTTGAATTTTTTAGATTTAATTAAAGATAAAAATGGTACTTAAATAAAATCTTTTAAAAAATAACATTTATACAGTTCATTTTTATAACTTAATAAATAATATATATTTATTATCAAATACCTGTAGACTAGTATTAATAATACTATTAACCTCTAAATTTTGCAACTAAAAATGAAACTAATAAATTGGCACCCACAGTATTACGCGGTTGTGTAATATTTGGTAATAAGATTAAAACTTCACATTGGAAAAGAACAAATACTAGGAAAAAGTTATCTTTAAGCTCCCACTTCATTAAATTTAAGGGTTTTAAATATAAAAGTTTAAAGAAAAAAGTTAAAACTATTTAATTAATAATAGATATATACCATTTCAATTTTTGGCTATTAAAAATAAAAATAATTAGATAATTTGAATGTTCAATAATTTTTTCAAAGAAAAGTTCTTTCCTCAATTATTAAAAATGTTGACCATCCTATTTGCTCAATTATACAAACTTAATACTACTTACAAGATATAAATACGTTTTCATACATAGATGAGAACAACAAATATGTTACTAATATCCAGTTATAACAAGTTAAGATAGATAATATAATATACAATTCTATATTCTATTTCTTTACTCCATCAGTTAGTTGATGTCAATAAATACGTGTTTGCTGAGTTGTACCAAATGCGGTACCGGTAAAATATAGTTTCTCCGACAAAATTGTCTAAAAAAGAAAGAGTTATTAACCTAAGAATTGTAAATATAGCGAAGAAAGGAAAAAATTAAACTTAAAATTAATGGAAATCTGCCTTACTAAGTTTACTTTATGCTCCGGACCATCAAACTTTCTATTAAACTCGGGACCAACACATAAACTCCCAAATCTAATTATAGAATATTTAATGTTTTTGATATATAATAATATTTATTGAAAAAGATTATTCATTTCATTTTATGTGGAAAAAGATAAATATATCTAGACGCCTGTATCCCATCTACTTCTTAATCCTTTTTTGATTTATATCCTATTAGAAAATAATTTTCTGAAACAAGGCTTTATATTATTAAATGTGAGCCCTGTTACTATATACACAAAAGGTCTCGCCATAATGGAAGCCAAAAATAGCACCAACGCAATTTGGATGATTAGTCAAACCCTGATTCATTAAACACCTAAAGAATATAACCTCAAATATGTGATAAAAGGACATTCCACAAAGAGGAAAATTTTCTGTCCCTAGCGATCTATGTGGGGTTGGATTTTATGAATAGAGAGATATGCACTTAGGTTGGAAGTTGTATCTATCCTCATAAAACCGTTGGATATATGTTAACGGAAATTATCTAGAGGATTTCAAAGCTTCCTCTATATATAATTAAAAATAGCACATCTGAATTTACGCAACACTCCCAAAGATAATAAATTAACTATCCCAGATATTAAAGAGTATTTCCAAAAAAGAAGTTTAGGCAATGTCCGCAACAAGAAAGTGACAATTAGTTTGCGTTTTATCATAATACTTAGAAGATTACCACCGTTGAGACATCTTTAAATATTTTGTCAACATATCATATAAGAGAATGGTAAATATAGAAGGTTATCCATTAGCATGAAAATGAAGTGTACAAAAAGGAACCACAGCCACCTATTAGTACAAAATAGCTTAAAAATAGAACAAAACGCAAAGTTGACAATATTTCCACAATATTGCTTTATAAATAATTGTGAGGGTGGGCCATTTGAAATCCGGATAACTTTGCAATAAAGTGCAATGCAGTTCTTAATTCCCGAAATATTTCTATATTAGAGTGGATGAAAACATTGATATAAGGCAGTATCTTATATAATATTGATTTATCGTTTAATAAACCGATTGTATAAGATGTTGAATGATCATAGTCTTTTACTCCAAATCTCTCAGCTTAATAATACACATTCTATTCATTACTCTTTCTTATAACCTAGCTATTCAAAATACCAATTGAAATACAATCTTATATAGACTTGTGCATTATATACAATAGTTCTGTCCAATTTATATTAATTTCATCACTCATATATTACGTCACTTCACCAAAATAAATTATCAGATTCAACACCTTTTAAATCAAAGTTTTTCCCTTCCTTTTTTGTTAGTTTTCCCCCTCCACCCTGTTTAATTTTATAATCAATAATATTAAATAATAAAAATAATTACTATTATTTATATATAATATATTGAATAATTCATATATTACTAAATAAAATGAAAGTTATATATAATGTCTAGAAAATTATATGAAAAAGCATATATTTTATTATTATATCTAGGAAATATAAGTATTAAATTTAATTATAATTCAGTATATATTATTGTTCTAAAAATAACAAAATTAATAACCATAATTTATTAATATTTATTAAAATTAAATCTTTACCCTTACCTTATATATTGATCCTCTATCAATAATAAAGACTATTAATAAAAAATTGTGTTCTCAGGAAGTATTATTTATAAGGATTAAATAATAAAGATCAGGCTACAATCAATTGAACCATTTATGTAGCTATGTAATAACGCTCGATACATTTATCAATAGAACTAATATTTTAAGTAAGGAATGGTATTACAAAAACAATATCCAATACATATGTATATGTAATATATTCACAATATATTTATTTGGGTGAGTATATATATTATATATAATATATATATATATATATATAATATAATATGCGCCCAGATAAAATTTTAGCTATTAACTTAAAAAAGGTTTAGCTCTAACCTTTCTTCATTACTACCGTCAATGAAAAATTATTAAATTATTTAATGGGTCAGCCACCAGCAGTTAGGCGGGGACTCGACATGTACACTTATAATATGACGTAAAACGCATCTTAGCTGTCAGAGTGTTCGAACAAATATAAAACTTTTTTCTCTGGAAATAAATACTACAAGAGCCCAAAATTTAAGAATTATTTATAAATAATATAAAATTTATTTTTTGATCAATTAAAATATAATATAAATATAATTAAAAAGTAAGATTTCGAAAAAAAAAATAAAGAACTTTTTAAAAGTGTTTACATATAGTTTTTATATAATTAAATATGAAATATTTTTAATTGTGTACAGATTTTATTTTTCTAATTATATAAATTTGTTGTATACCTTATTTCGCTAAAGATATTTTATATTGTTTCTAAATAACAATAAAAATACCTAACACGTATAATATATGATCTAACCATATACCTTTTAAGTAAACATAGTTACTTAACAATCTAGTGAATAAATTATATAATACTAATAAAGAACCTCAACTTTTCCTATAATGGTTTATAAATAACAATCACTAATTATATAAACTAATATATTCAGTTATGCAAAATAAACCAATGTCACTATTTTAAGTTATAATCTAATTATATATATTATTTTTTAATTTACTCAAAAACTTGAAAATAGCTAAAAATTAAAATATATTATATAAAATATATATATATAGATATAAGTTTAAACAGGTGAATATAGATAAAAAATATATATAGTCAATATAATCTATCAGAGGGGTTTCCCCCTCGATTTTTATAAAAAATCCACATTATTTTATTTGATTACAATGCTCATTAAATAGGTGAACTCTTTAGTGTGGAAAAATAAGGTACAGCCTCTCAAAGCTATTAAAAAAAATAAAAAACCGCTATTTCATTTTTATTATTTTTAGATTTCCACAGCATATAATTCAGGTTAAGTCTCATTTCATCAGGTCCTCTAGTTCAGGTTTTGATAAGATTTATACCTTTTGTATGGATATTTACAAAGAGAATAAAAATATAATATGTATATACTATATAATTACTTTAATAACATAATATACTTTATCATATACCCCGAATACTATTATAAATGGATGGCCCTTATTAAAATACACGCATTATAGAGGTTACCCTCAACTAATTTTTATATTATTATATATATAAAGATGAAGCTATTTGGTCTACAATTTAAAATCTCTATTGAGAACCTTTGATTAAATTATTTTCCTCATCAAAGAAAGATAACTTTTTTCTTTTTTCGCTTCATTTTATGCTATATCTAATTATTTATTTTATTATGTAAGATAGAGTGATAAACGATTTGGAAAAACACTTGAGATAAAGAAGAATTTATATATAGGAATTGTTATTATTTATTAACAATCCTTGTGGGTTAAGTGATGACCTCCTTCTTGTCTTTCATATACAACCTCTTCTTTCTCGCCCCTATAATTGGAGAGAAGCGACCCATATTCTTTTCATTTTCTTCATTATTTTGTGTTATCGTTTGCCTGTTACAATAACCGTCAAATCGGATAAAGTATTAATATAAAAAAGCCCCGGGTAGGTGAAGCCCCCCTCCTGCCGAGAAACAATGCGTACACCCCAACGTCGAAAAGAAAGCCCAAGGCTTACCATATAGAACCGAATCTTCGCACCTCTTTACCAATTTATTATCTAAGTTAGAGAGCTCGACATCAATAAATCAGGAAAATTATGAGTTACCCAACAAGAACCAGCCGCTGTTCTAGAACGCTAAACATCGAATAGTCACCGAACACAGGTTTCCGGACAACTACATCCATATGGTAAATCCCTCCACCAACATGTTTATATGGGGTTCCGTGTTCTCCCATAGACCCAGGTTCTAGAGAGTAGAAGGGTCGTAACACAAACCATGCCCCCCATATACAAAAAACTCCCGCGACTAATCTACATTACCTATTTCATTTGTGCCAAACCTTTATTTTCTACGTCTCTACACTATAGCCGAATTTCTCACATTTATCTCATTTTCAGATATACACTCGATAACAGCATTTGTCACCACGTACAATAATTACGCATCATTTAATCATAACTTCGGAATCTCCGCCAACTACAGAATTCTTTAAGTTTCTCAACTCACAAAACTCATCTCTAACGGCCACTAAATTACAACCATCTCGACCCGAAACATAAGCGAATATATAAAGCTCGATATATTAGCATATATAAGGAAAGGACTCCTCCCCATGGTTGTGATTTTGTATGCTAGTTAGTTGTGGGGTTGTGTTTATGGAGATTTGAGGCATAACCTTATTATTTGAAAACTTCCAAGTGGAATGGTCTCTCTTAACTTAGCCCGTATGCATATACAATGCCTTTCATCCCACATGAATAGACACCAATTACCTCCATACTCAATATGGACATCCTTTTACATTTATCTTCACTCATTCTACCGCCATTATACTCTTATCACCTACCACCACACACTCTCATATGAGGACAGCTTCAAGTTATCTAATCCCTCAATACTGTTACTCCCCAAGTTTACATAATGAAACTCACATCCTCCAAAAGACCACACCCAACTAAGATTTCCACCTTCACAATACTTGGAAACCAAGCATTGAACTATAATTGTAGCGATGTCTTATAATACATTACTAAAAATTATATACAGCATGCCGAACTCTACTAGTTTTCTTACCACATTACTACACTACCCTAAACAAATCAAAAACACATTTTAATTTAAAGAATCCACATTTTATCTTAACCCTACAACCTCCCGATAAATTCCACATGACCATCCAGGCACACTTTTCACAGACTTCGCACAAGAGTTTCCAAGTTGTGGTGATAAAATTCACACAGTGACGATTGTTTTAAATTGCACCCAATGCGCCACCCTTACACGTTTTCCTTGCCCTATCGAACAAACTTTTACACAACTTATCATATTTCCAGGCTACACTAGCACTCGTCCAAATAGGTTCCCCCTATAATTTCTTTCAGTCCACATATACCCTAAATATTTTAAACTCACCGACATACTATGCTTTCTATATAGAAACCCTAATTATGATGACGAGAACTTTAACACCTAATGCACTAAACACAATAACCTGTAAAGCGTCCTTGAAAACACTGAGGAAGTTTTCGCGTGCACGGCGACAATTAACACCAAGTAAAACCTTGTTAACTCTTTATACACAACATGCTTACCTTTCAAATTCCGGTCCTATTCACCTACCAATCTTATCTACCTCACTACTCACCCATAATCAATCATACTATGTCCAAATCCTCTCAATACTCTCTCAGTATTATTTCTGACCATCAACAAGAAATATACCACCAAAACAAATATATATTTATTCCAATTCCCACTTCACCAATTTAATTAACAGTCCAAATATTATATATTAGGTATTTTATAATTTGGTTCACCTCTCCATCTTGCAATATACTTCTCTATATCCCAACACAACATTCTAACACCTAGTGATTTCAGGAAGTACAACATGTGAACTCTTAAATTCCCAACAATACCTTTCGATCCTCCTAATACCATAATTATGCGATATTAGCGCCGCAAGTCCTACGCTAGTGACAGATAACAAATATTTGCAATAAAGCCAATGAAAAAGTTCATACAGCAATACGATACATATAGTGCTTAACTTCTTCTTGCATTAATAGATCTCCCTAATACCACCAACGACAAACCATTGCAGCTCTTCATGAACAATTCAATTATACCATTTTTATTACTTATCCACACACTTACACTCTATCGTTATTTGACATAAAGCATACTTTGTTGGAATTCACATTGATACATAATGAAAGGAAGTCCTTAAGATCCCCGAACCCATCCAACACCTCACCACTTTATCCTCCATCATCTTAGCCCCAGAAACACACTGTGACCCCATATCCACCTCAACCCTGTTCTCAGCCTATAGTAAACTCATAGAGCTTATCAATTATAAACTGCTAACTGATTTGACACATATCCAAATCTAATCTCATCGTATTATATTACAAATATATATAGTGTCTAGTTCTATACAACGAACTAACATACTCCTCTATACAAACAATATATGTAGATATATCAATATAAGTAAAAGCGATGTTCTAAATTGGAAGGTCCCTTCACACTATCCTTCTACCATCTCCTAAACCAGCATAACCTCTCATTGTTTCTTTCGACCAAAATCAGTACCACCCACTTCTTGACAAGTCATACTCGAATCGCAACTCCCTTTCGAAAACCAAATAAAATTATCCATACTAAATATAAAAATATACTGAATAGCCCATTTTGCTAAAAAAATTACACCTTAAATTCTATTTATATCTTCTTTCTCCCTTAATCTTCTACGTTATTTTATAAATAACCTTTTAATTCTATATGCCCTATAATATGTGTCTACAGATTTTTCACACTCCAATTTATACTCTGCGTCTGTTACCCCTTAATTTAACTATTTAACCAGATAATCAAAAGACATTATATAAAAAGTGTTTAAAAGTTCCGTTTACCAACCTGGGTATAAGCATAAATATTAAGCCGTCACTGATCTCCTACTCCGCCAATTCTCCTTGAGATACTGATATATACCCAATTAAGCGCAGTATAATACGAATCGTTCTCCCTACTATCATAACTTCTCTATAATCAATCGAATACCTAATCTTCATCTACGTTCCACTAACTCTGGGCTATACAATTGTATAGATATGCGTATGTCTTACAGCTATATATTTAATCTAAAATTAATATCACTATGACAAGAATTATTTCCTATTACTTAACTTCCTCTCAACCACTAACACATTTATCTCTCTCTCGGAACATGACTAATATACTCTTACAATCCCCAAAAATTATCTCCCTGATTTATATCCTTCTCAATAATCTGTGATACTATCCATTATCCACACTAACATTAAACCCGATCCACATATCAAGCAATATATACCAATCTCTAAAACTTACCACTTTTTCATCATTAACTATATTTTGGAGTTACATTTAGTAAAAAAATAATTAGTGGATTTATATTTTCGAAAGAATATTTATATAATTACATAAAATACCAACACTCCCAAACAATACATCTATTCTCTATAATCCTTTTGCAAAGCCAGAAAAGAAAATATCTCTAATTAAAGACAACCACACACTATTCATTTATTAACTAAGAACATGAAAGATATCCCCAATTGCGTCTCCTCAATTATTTCGCCTTCCATATCAAAATACTTAAAAGTTCCTTTCTCGCGCTTACCTTCCAGATGATAAGATCACCATTACAGTGGAAACCAAACTGGATGCACGGATAATTATATTAATACATTATCATCTCGTCATTGTTAAATCTCGCATCTGGTCAATTTTAAATTCTGCTGCTCTGATTGGTTACATTCAAAATGATGTACACAGTTCTAAGTCTCGACCATATATAATATAATTCCAAAGCATCTTTTATCTATTTATATGATATACTTAATACATATGCATTTGCCTTTTAAGAAATACACATTCAACCACTATTTTTACTTTTTACCTATATTAGCTTCGTAACGTGTAAAAATATATCACTCTTTCATTATTATAAATGCGCAAGAACCGAAGTATGCAAGCTAGTTAAACATTCTTACTCTATACCTACTTTAGGCAACCAGACACAAGAGACCAGCAGACTGAGTGCGCTATGAGTGTGGCCGACATATATCTACACAGCAGATCGGCCTTTCCTTGGTCATTATATTTTTTTCAAAGAACTTGAACCACATGAACCTTTTTATCACATTCAAAATACATGTTTACATTGTGAAAACGTTCTGGTCTGAATCCATATCCTTATTATCTTGGCACACTTGTTTAATGGACAATAATAATAATAACGCGAAGTTGTTCTTGGATCTTTAAGTATTTTAATACGTTTAACAACATTTACGGTGCATCATCTTACTATCTTGATCGATGGCGTCATCTATTTCTTCTTCATCGTCCGCTCTATAAGTCCCAGCTCAAACTCTTATAACAACCCTATAACTCGTATCTCCCAGCATTAGAAGAACTTATAAGTGAGCCACGAGTGAAAGGATCCGACCTCTCGGCAATCTAACGTCCAGATTTTCTAAAAACCCGTAGCAATAACTCATAAAGCTGAATCTCTACATCTCCGAAGAATAGAAAGAGACAAACTATGCCAACATTCTTCTTGCTTACTGGTAATTTCACCTGTGCAATACACTTATAAATATATCCTAAAATGAACATACTATTATTTCATACTGTATCTATAATAACCTAATCTTCATTAAGCTCTATACTAACCTAAAAACCTAGTTAATTAATTAATATAATGTATTAGATATATATTATGATCATTGATTATAAAGTAAATAATATATATAAATAATGAATATTAATACTTATATCATACGTAATGTTGCTGATGTTGTGTGGACCTCTGTGGCGTCTGGTTCGAGGCAGAAAAATCAATCACCTTCCTACCATTCTATTTTTTTTCCCCGCCCCCCAAACCCACCTGTTATGTACCATTCCCTTTTTTTGATCACCATTCCAACCATTCAGGTCCCCCAAAAACTATCAATTCTGAAGCTCGTTTGAGCTGTTCACCTGCAGTGTTTTCGTATGAAAAATGGTTTAGTTACCATCAAAAAAAATCACTTTCCTTCAACGTTTCCCCTCAAGATGGGACAACGGTTCACAAACCAACATCCAACCTTGGACCCTTTCGTCAGAGCAGGCTTGGCAAGATCCTGCATAGTACTATACCTTTCTAGGGTGCCAACTCAAGACATACAACATATCAGGAGTCATTAGAGACAATATAGTACAATTATTACCTATACATGAGAGTCAACATACTAATCAAACTAATAAAATTTGACGAGTATGCGTCAACTAATACTCTATACAACTCTCTCATATTATACATCTTCACGACTAACACGACAACTGCATTTCAGGCCAGGAACCTTTTCTCCAAATCATCACCTACTTTAATTTCACTATACTAATCTTTACAATACTATTTGTTTTCCAAGTTCACTTAAACGCGAGGCAAAAATCATAAATTTGCCCTTTCTTAAAATACAATTCCATACAATAAGCACTATTACTGTTTAACATTTACCTTTACTATATCCATACTTTCATCAATTAGAACATTTATTTTAATCTCTATTTCTGGACATTACCATGTATTATAATCACCATTTTAACATGATTATTTACTTCCCAATTTTCTGGCCGGTTAATATAGTTATAGATAAAAGGGTTACTAGTTTACAGGCTAAGAATCCACGAACCTTCTCCGATATAGGCCCTATGCAATTATAGTGACATTCCTAGGTTCTAAGAAGATGAGTTGGTGATGGTGCCGGTGTACCTTGGTTCAGCCCGATGCCCCAACTACCCACCGCCCCTTAGTCGACTTTCTACGACACGCCCAGGACATACGATTTAGTTCAGATTATTTACCAAGATTATTTTTTACATCTTCCAAAAATCCCGAGCATAGCACAAAGGGGATAGAATGGATGTAGTAGGGGGATGAGTTCGGTGTAGAAGGGGAAGGTGAAAGGCGTAGATAAATATTTGTTTGTTATCTAGAATGGTTTATTGTATGTCTGATTGGCGGTGCTGACTTTATTTAGAGAAGACGTGTTTTGTCAGTTTCGATCTTAATCATTTAATTTATTTAGTTGTTATTACTTATTATTATATTATATATTTTTATTATTTGATTATATTATTTATTAGTATGATGATTAAATATATATATTAATTTTAGAGTTGTTTAGTAATTCCAAAGTATTAGCATAATATATAGAATGGTGTACTTAATGATCTATAGTAATAGTATTAGTTGCAATGTCTTTCTGCTGTTACGTGATGTTGTGTGTATGGTTAGCTGGTAAATTGGTGTGTTGTGTGTAAGATTATGGAAACTGCAACAAAGAGACAAAAATGAGTGTCACTTTACCACGCAACTATCTGGCACGTTACGTTACTAGTTTGAAATCCATATTCAAGTCACTTTTTAGTGCTTACAAGCACCATCTTTATTACATAGACAAAGCACAAGCACTCGCACTTACACTCACACTCACTGACATTGAGAAGAAGATGATGACACTGACAATGAAATGATGAAAAAATTTTAAGCAAGCAAGCAAGCAAGCAAGCAAGCGAACCAACCAACGAACGAACGAAGAAACGATTTTCTTTTGTTTGCTTATAGTTTGCCCCTATTACTGATGATGCCTGTTTCCATCCTCGCATATATACCTTATTCCCATCCTTCTCTCTCCTATTACTAGCTTAATTAATTAAATATAATTAATAATGTTAAATATAATAATAAGTATAATAATTTAAATAAAAAAAAATAATAAAATTTAATATTAAATAATATTAAATAATAAATAATATTTAAATTAAATGTAAATGATATAATTGAATTAATATAAATTAATTAAAGAATTAAGAGAACAAGCAAAGGAAACGGAGTCAGATTCAGTGAAAAGTCAAATATCGGAAGATGGTGCGTCTGACGGCAGCTTGGACCAATTGAGATTATAAGCCAAGAAACGTTACAATTTAATATTGAATATATTATGAGGAGTTATTAGAATTTATTAGTTGGGAAATTATTTAATTTGTTATATTTTTTTGTGTGTGAACTTTAACCGTGACATAAAATTTTGCTACGTCCCTCAGATAGACTTTCCCAAAAATATACCTTCTTTACTTACAGTGAACATATAGCTATATCGATACTTTTTTTATACAAAATAAAGAAAAACTATAGTTGGCGTCGACTGACATAGATGCCGAATGTTACTTGATGCCCGTAATAATAATTAATAAATAATTAAATAATAACAAAAAATAAATAGGTATAGTATATGTAGCCCATATGAGTTAAGGAGGAGATGTGCCCGATTTGCTAATAGAGATAGTTTTATGTAAGATGGTATTATGAGTAATTGTATAATTTCCTTTTATGAATTACCATGTAGTACAGTTATCCACCGATGCCTAATGGTGATAGGTGTTTGATATTCCTCTACCTGCTAATTAAGGGTAAATAGAAAATAATATTTATTATAAAAAAATGAATAATAAATAATATATTAATTTATTAATTTAATTTATTATTATATTATAAATTTAATTATTATAATTATATAAATTATATATTGGAATATTCATTCGTTTATGACATCTATATTAAAATTTAAAGTGTCGCCGCTAATTTTTCAAACAAAACTTCAAATAAATTAAAAGTTTACCGCGGGAATTATTATTGGATAACTGGACGTGACAGAGGAGTATTAAGGGCTTTGGGGAAGGATGTTCCGGGGGATTGTAGGAAGGTGAGCTGATTGAAGCGATAAGTTCAGTGGAACCCCCTATTCCCCACTTATAGAGTCACCTATAAGCCTATTTCCATTACCTAATAAATCACCCTATAATATAGCAACTAGATAAAATCGTTATCTCGAGATATTTTGTTTCCATATAGAGTATTATTTATTATAAACATTTTAAAAACTTTTATTATAAAATTAATTCTTTTGGGATAAGTCTGGAACATTATCTGGTTGGAATATTCAAGATCGAGGAGCGGAGGGATTATCAAAATTGTTTTTAACCTTAAGCCGTTTCCCAATCTGCACGGAACCGGAAATACGCATTGGAATCCGCGCAATCCCCAATTATAAACCAAAATAATAATTGTCCACTGCGAACCAAAAAACTATTGGTACGCTATTCTCTCCTCCTATATATTGATTATCCTCTATATAATATTTAGTATGTTTCCTAGTTAAGTGGATTCCCTCCCTATTAAGACTATATATTATTATTTATTATTTCTATATATATATACCCTAACATGAATCGTATCTAACAAAGGATGACCCGATAAAATATTTCGGTTATGTATTTCTTCCATATATGTTAAATTTAGGATTTTAACGTGTATAGATGAGTTAGGTTTTTTATCGAATTCCATTAGTAAGAGCTAATATAGTCGCTATACATAGCAATTCCACACCAGTCCCCTATTAACAGTATCTACACCAGCCACAAGATAAAATATCCACACATCACATCGTCGCAATGAACTTCAGCCGCAATTCTTAGCGGTAAAGAGTCGGAAGAAGAATTGACAATCGTAAATTATTTATTTCTAGTAGAAAAAATATTTTTTTAATTCTCGAGCTCAGTCGTAGTAGTTAGGTTAAAGATATAAGTAACTTTATATATTATTATGCAAAATATATATATTATTATAATCTTTAAATATATAAATTATAAATATTTATATATATAATATATATTATTAATATATATATTATATATAATATATATATAATTTATTTATATATATAACATATAATATATATGCTAAAGGAACGTCTTTAACTTCCAAATCAAAATATGCAGTTATTGAAATATTCACTTTAATTCGTTCAAACCTTTTTTGCTAGCATTGATAAACTATTGAATTTATTAGTTAAAAGATTAATATTTAGTTCAATTTTAAATAAAAGAGTTATTAAAATTAAAATAAATATATTCCTTATTCCACACACATAAATTTAGGGATTATTCTTTCTTTATACTATAAGTTATGTACAGGTTATAGTTTTATGTATAACCTTAGTAATCTACATGATTATTATCATACAAAAATGAGAATATGAGGACTGTAACCATATATTTTTAATATACCACCCTCAAAAAAAGGTGGTATGGGAAGGCAAAAACTACAGTACTTAAAATGATGTCCTCCACAAACTCTTTAGTCTTCTTTCTTGTTTATCTATAAGTTATTCATAGCATATTCGCCGTGAAAAGTCAAATAAAATAAATATATTAAATTTGCACTAGGAGTCGTAATAGTTGTGTACATAAAAAAACCACCTATAGTGAAAAAAATTTTAATATTATATGATACCAAAATATATGTCACTATATGAGTATCCACCAATGAAGGCGTGGTAACTTTACCTAATCTTTTAATAATATATCTTCCTATCTTTCCTTACCTTTTTCTTAACTCATGTTCTTTAATTTCTCTCTACATTTCCTCTTGTGGATTTCTCTAGGTAAGAAAATTATATTGTATTATATGAAAATGATATAATATGTCAATTAATTTATATTTCCAGTTTTTAGGCAATCTAATTCTCAAATTTAATTATAATATAATATATCAATGAATTAATAATCTCATAAAATAGAATATCTGATTTTCAAATTTTGTTATAATGAATTATAATATTAATGAATTTAATAGTATCAGTAAATACGCCGTCTAATTCTCAAAATTCATACATTTTCAATTGCGATCCAATACTTGTACTGCAAACTCAGTAGCAAGAGAAATTTTATTATTTTGATGATATTGGCAATTGTACTAAAGTTATAATTATAATTTTATCCAGATGAACTCGACACAAGACCTGCGTTTATAATTTTCATTATTGACAAAATTCATTACCTCCATTACGGATTGATTTTGTTCATAATATCTGGAAGTGTCGCAATTCTTATTTCCTTGCTAACTCATCCAATACCTGAAGATCATGTAAGTTTGCTCCTCATATTTTATGTACATGTGTTGTACTGTAAGTTTGTACTGTACTGCACTGTAATGTACGTTTGCTCTTCAAATTTTACGTACATATACTGTACTGGTTTTATGAGCTTAGTAGTCCTAAAGCGTCAAGAATTCTTGCTTTAAGAGAATAAATTTAAGTCTAATACACCCTATGTAGAATTATATATTAAAATTGGTGCAAATAGTGAGTGTTTATTAAGGTGCCAGGATGCTATAAATAATTTCAAGAACTTTAAATGCTATAAATAATTTCAAGAATTTTAAAGATTTCCCATTTCTAAATATATGGAAAATTTTAAACTCTTCCAATCTAAGATAAATTAAACCAAAAAGATTTCAATTTGGCAGATTTTTATACATTACTAAATGGGATTAAGATAAAGTTCCAACATTATATTTACCTAAATTTAAAATATATTTTTTTAGCTCTATCGAGTAACTTTTTGGACACGAAAAAGTACTTTAGTGAGACGGAAGTGGAAACTTCGCAGATCTGAAAAAGCACGGGAAAAAACTTCACAAAACGAAAATAAAGAGGAAAACACGAGGGTTAAAGCATCGAAAGTTGGTAAGATGGTAATTTATTATTAGTTAGTCTAAGTTCCAAACTAGTTTTCCTTACTGGCTCAGGGGTGGTGCAAGTAATTTGGTTGACATGACAAACTAAGCTTATATAATAAATTTCACGTACTGTATCAAGTCCTTTTCGTTTTTGTTATTTGTGTTTATAAACGTAATAAATGCTTGAATATGTTTTCGTTTTGTTAAATTTAATACAAAAATTGTAAGAAATGCTACCAAACGTTAGGAATTTCCTAAAATCCATAAGGATGCTCTTTTCCGTACTTACAGACAGAAATTAGCATGTTTTACGAAAGTGCAAAGATTCCAGATATCGGGAGAAAACCATTTTTATTTTACAATGAATAATGAAAAAATGCGCGTAACGACTAAAAATAATATAATTATGTCAAAATATTTGTTTATATTCTTATTTTTTCCTGACCTAAAGAAATCGAATGAATTTTTCACTTTGCTGTAAGTCTTGGAGAGAGAGAGAGAGAGAGAGAGAGAGAGAGAGAGAGAGAGAGAGAGAGAGAGAGAGAGAGAGAGAGAGAGAGAGAGAGAGAGAGAGAGAGAGAGACCTGCACGAATGTAAACAATTCCAGGTACCAAATATTGTTTTTGATTTCTCGTTTTTACAATGGCCAATGAAGAAATATGCTCAACGACTTGCAAGTTTAAAGATAATTATGATTCTGCCAAAACATTTCTATGGTATATATATTTTATTGTTTGATATATATTTTAAAGAAATTGACGCAGCAAAGCGACTGTCGTCTGCAAACAAGTGAAAAACGTAAGTAATTGTCTTCAATTTTGTTCAAAATTTGTGCTGAAAATGTGCTAAATTTCGTAAGCACAGCGGACAGAAAAGAAAATGCCCATACCTTTCCCCAGCTGATACTAAGGTATTCAGGGCGCTATTGTAGTTTATGTTCCAATTTTATTAAAAACACTTTCGTACAACATTTCGCGGAAGAATATTGAAGTAATTGGGTTTAACGACGTGGGGGAAAAGTTTCTGGGGGTAGAAGGAAGAACGGAGAACCCCACAGCCCACGGGGACAACATCTGCAAGTTGTAATCCCGCTGGCAAATACAAATCACTGCGATTTCATTTCGGAAACTCTTCAACTATTTGAATTCAAATCAACTTTTTACAAAAACTAAAATCGAAAATTCGCAAATCTTTAAATTAGTAATTGACCACTTTTCGTAACGAATTTGATACGCTAAAATAGACTTCGCAAAACACTTTTAAATTACACGAGAAAAAGAAATCCTATTTTCTTAGTTATTTATTTTATTCACTTTTCATTGTATCATAACAAAACTTTCATCATAAAATAAGTTCATTTATAATCAGTAATAGTCATTATTACAGTATTTACAAAACAATATATAGTATATATATAATATATATAATTTATAACTATATAAATATATATATATATTATATATATTATATTATATATATATATTATATATATTATATATATTTATATATATATATTATATATATATATAATAATATATATATATATATATTATAATATATTTATATATAATATATATATATATATATATATGTACTATATACTATATTATTATATATATATATATATATATAGACTAATATATATATATATATAATATATATATATAAATACTATATATATATTATTATATATTATATATATTATATATTAGTATATCAGAACGTCTTTAGCTGTCAAAGTCCTCCTTCCGCCGTCTTCGATATTTGAGGAATGAGAAGTTCAAAAAGAAAGAAAAAAAAAAAAAAAAAAAAAAATAAAACAAAAAAAAAAAAAAAAAACGATCAACAAAACAGTTCAATGGTATTTCGATAAAAGAAGAAAAAATGATGAAATTGAGAACGCAGAAATAGTATCGCGAAAGATCATTGCATTTATGAACAAACTCTAAAAACGATTTATAAAACTTACCTGTATTATATATATATATTAACTATATATATATAATATATATATATATATAATATATATTTATAATATATATATATATATTATATACTTATATATATAGAATATATATATACTATATATATATATATGTATACTATATATATATATTATATAATTATCTATATATATATATATATATATATATAAAATATTTCTGGTGTCTCCTTTAGTTGAGGAGTCAGGTTCCACCCAGGAGACCACCGATGTCCAACGGTTGTATCTACAGGTTACTGAAGGAACTGTGTTCTGTGTGGAGTAAGAGCATATGAGCATCTCTGAAGGAGGTGTCTGTAAGTTTTTTGTTCTTGTAAGCATTTTGGCATCTTGGAGATGCGGTTGTTACCATTGAATCATGTACTTGTCATTGCTTAATTTGGGTGATGACCGGACCATAATCTGGCTAGTGTGATTTTAGTTTTGCGGGTGAGATTGCTTTGGGTGTTTGATATGTCGGAAAGGATTTCGTTGATGAGGTTGTTTGAATGACTACCGTTAAGATAATATTGCGTAACGGTTATGTGCATGTGTTTGTTTAGTATGACGTTGTTTAGAGGAGTTGAATGGTTCTGAATATGTTACTGTAGTAAATCTCGTGATGAAGGTAGGTTTTGTGTGTTGGAGTAAAATGTTGTTAGCATTACTTGTGTATATGTTTCTTTAGTGAATAGTTTGATTGGAGAGTTTGTGGTTCACACCCTCTTGCGATTCGCAGTGCTGAGGTTTAAGATTTTATAGTTATTGGGAGCTGGAACAAGATTCTACGCTGGAGATGCGTAGTTAATGTAGGTCTTGAAAACTGTTTGCATGCTTCGTGCAAAAAAAATTGGTGGTCTCGTTGTATGAATCTTTTTAGGAGAGTGTGTGTGTAAAATTATTTATTTTACCGTTGCCTGAATAAGTTAAATGGTGAATGCGTGTTGAGAATGTGAAATGTGTGACGTATTCGAATATGGGAATCTCTGGAGGTTTGTTGAATGGAATGTGACATTGCTTAGATTTACCTGGGGATAGAGGGATTATTGATATCTGTCTGGGTGATAAGAGTGACTGAGGATTTTTATGGGATGGTTGACTTCCATTCGATTAGTAACAAGTCATGTTTCTAGTTCTTGAATGTACATTTTGTGTGTGTGTGTGTGGTGTGTTGTGTGTGTGTGTGTGTGTGTGTGTGTGCATTTGTTAGTATGTGTGTGTGTAGTGCGTGTGTCTGGTGACTGTGGGCATGGATGGGCTTTATTTAATCTAACAGATTTTTCAAAAAGTGATTAGAAAGTGCTGAAAGAATGCTCCTCCGATGGAGGAAAATTGGATTCTCCAAGAATTTAGATGGTGTTGGTACGACCAAAAGTTTATTTGACTGTAGTAATATTGCGGAAACTGCAAGTGATGGCCTATATGGCCATAATAAAAATTAATAATTATGATGCTAGCAAAATAATTCGATAAATTTTAGAGAACTTAAATAAAAGTTAAAGAAAATCAACTAGTTAGATTTTTGAAGCCTGTGAGGAATAAATAAATAATGAATCAAATATAACTTCATGAGGTTAGAGACATCTTTCTTGCATCTCCGATTGAGGAATATAGACTTATAGAATGGCTTATAAATGGCTTATAGAAAAATAGAATATGAACTTATTCTCTTCTTATTTTTGACTTTGTCTTACTCAGACTTAAATTAAGTACATCCCCTCCTTGAATAGGGCTCTACCCAGTGGCGTAACTAAGGGTCATATATATATATGGGAATCCTTTGCGACCATATATAATATAATATTAATATATTATATATATATAATATATATATATATATATATACTATTATATTATATATATAATATATATATATATAATGATTATATATGCTTATATGCAAGTTATCAGATTAGTACTCCTTTTTATTGGAGAAATTAGATATTTCGCATAAAAAAGTAATGACATTTTTGGAAAGAGTATGTAAAAATGAGTATAAATGTTCTTTAAAAGGGAAAAATACATGTATAAAGACTTTTCACTTTTTTTGTACAAAAATTTTATCAAATTCTCAAAAACATCTTTTTTATACATTCTGCTTCCAAATGTATTAATACTATTTTTACTTAAATATCTAAATTTCCCCCTCCCCTCCTCCAAAAAAATAAGTATCAATTTAAAAATTGATATACATATATATATATATATATATATTATATACTATATATTATATATATATTATATTATATATATATAATATATATATATATATTATATATATATATTATATATATAATATAATATATATATTATATATATATATAAGAAATCTATTAGAATAAGAATGTTAACTTACCAAAATTTGTGTGATTATCTGTTCTCGGCTTGTCAAAATATTCGGAAACGGAATGACATGATATAGTTTACCAAACGTTTTGTTGGTTCATTAGCCATGAATTTATTAACACTTCTTCAGATCAAGAGTACGACATATTTCATTTTCAATGCTTAATAAAGCCAATGCACTTATCCTTGTTTCATGTCATGTTTGTTCCTTAAAAAATTGTTTGAAAACGTGCTCGCCGCAACGACCTTTCTTCAGCTGTTGCAGATGTTACTGGTAACGTCAAATACAACTGAACTGCTGTACACAAGTCTGGTAAGCTACTTGCTAAGCAGTTGTTTTCTACGAATAAAAAGTTTGCTAAATCTTTAATATTACCAATTTTCATTTTCACTTCTTGTAGTATTAATGCTTTTTGAAAGTGATTAATGTCATTAAACCGTAAGATAAATTTCATCGCATTTTCCTACCAGTTTTTGTAGCCTTTTCTTACAACTTTCATTTCGTAGCTCTGCTAATTGCTGCAGGAACAAGAAATAAAAATAACTCATTAACATTTTTCATGCTAATGAAACGAGTAGTTATCTGTTCATTTCAAGAAATATTATTGAAAACCCTTATTCTAAAGGCTTTCAATGGGTCTTCAATTTTTTCTAAGATAAAAAGCTCATCAAAAAACTTTTTAATCTGCATTTGTATTTGGCGTCTGGAAGTAATTTTTGCTTCAACTGTTCCAATGATGTGCTAACTTCGTAGTTTCTCTCACTACTCTTCAAATTTGTGTCTTATATAGCTCACATAAGTTTGATTTTTGTTGTCCCAATAGGTAAGTTGCTTTCTGAGGATCTGTATTTGGACTTTGCAATATTTTTGATGAGAGACAACATTGATTGCTATTCCAATACTGTTACTTTGAAACAACAAGACAGAGAATAAACTTCAAAATTTCTAACTGTTTCCTGAGACCAAGGCTTGTCTTTCACTTGATATTCTTAACTCATAAATAATCCACTTGAGTAAGAACTGCGAAATACTTTTGAAATTTTTTTTATTGTAGTAAGGAATCATACTTGTATGACCACCTACTATTTGGACACAATTTTTTAGTGCCTTTGATGATGCATTCGTGTATTTGTTGAACAGCCGTTCAATTCTACTTGCCACCGCGCCTGTACTAGAGCTGACAATACCACATAATACTTTTTCCAGTTGTCATAAAAAAAAAAAAAAAAAAAAAAAAAAAAAAAAAAAAATAAATTTTTTGAAGAGCCATTATATATCTTTTACAGAATCATAAAGAATTAAATTTAAATTATGATGTACACAATGAATTTATTCTTTATACAGCCTGAAGTCCGCTGAATATTTCCCTCGCTATTTGCTCTCCATCATAGGCTATGACCTCTGCATTTTTCTAAATTTAATGTTTTTTGTTATCTAATACCTTAACTATTTGTTTTTTCAAAGTTTTCAGCACTGTTCTCTGTTATGTTATTAAAAACCCACAATTTTTCTTCAGGGAGTTGCCACCAATATTGGGCTCGTGCTACGCCAGATTTTCACCCCCTAAAATAGACCATGAAATTCGGAATTTTCAGTCGATTTTTGACCCTAGAAAAACCAAACTGTAAGCTTTTTTTCCCTCTAAAACGTTGTTCACGGGTATTTTCATTGTTGTGTTTTTTCAAAATCCATGTTTTGTTGACATTTTTCGTATCAACATCCCAGAATTTTTTTCGAATGACTTCAAACTGAAATATGCATTAGATAAGGCTTTTAGAAATAGCCAAAGAATGATTTTTCGATTTTTGATTTTGAATTTTATTTATTGTCCAATTGCCAAACCCACTTTTTTTGGATTTTGAAATGAAAAATTGCGATTATTTTTTTCCTGTTCGGAAGTGGATAAAAATTTTCAGGTCATCTTTGTCGGGAGGCGCTCAATTTTTACGTAGATAATTCATGGTATATGCAGTAGTAGCGCGGTTTCTAAAAATTTTCATTTCAGAATCATTCTGAAATTCTTTATAACATTTACCACTGTGGACACAAAATTAATCTACGTAAATGATGCATCTCCCGACTATACAGTCCTGAAAATTTGATGTGACGGGATAGTAGAAAAATATATCAATATTTCACTTTTCCAAAAATTCAAATGGTTTGAAAAAGTGAAATATGGAATTTTTTTTGTTTTTGTTTTGATCCGATCAGCCTCAATTTTCAGGGTTGTATAGTCGGGGCGAGATGCATCATTTTTACTTATCAATATATATATATATTATATATATATAATATATACCTCGTATATATATATATATATATATAATATATATAATATATATATATTATATAAATATATATATATAGTATATATATATATATATATATATATAATATATAATATATATGTTGTGTAAATTATGTATTTTTCGTTATTTCATTTATTTCGTTTGTTTGCTTTCGCAATTATGGGCCCCTTTAACCGCGTGAGCCCCCGCACCGCGGGAGTCTGCGGGGCCGTTAGTTACGCCCTGGCTCTACCCGTAATCGTGCCGTTAACTGTTTTATATCATATATACATTATATTAATATATATATATAATATATATATATATAATAATAAATCTTATAATATATTAATATATATATAATATAATATATATATATTATATAACTATTATATATATATATATATATACGGTACCAAAAAAGTGACAGTTAGAGAGATTATCGATTTAGATGTTTGCATTTGTAACATAGGAAATGGTAAAAAAAAAAAAAAAAAAAAAAAAAATAAAAAAAAAATATAGGTAATACTATTAATAATAATAATAATAAAAAAATTACCGATAATGCGATACACAGTATAAATATATTCACATACAGTAGGTCAGAAAGATTGAGAAATTATATTATAAGTCACAAGACAGGGAAATGAAAAAAACCCCAAAAAAAAATTTTTGAGACAAAATGGAAATTATTGCCCTTCAAAATTTCAGGTCGAGTTTTTGAAAGAAAGTCACTCCTTGATTTGCCTACCTCGAAACGTGAGCAACTTTGCGATTGGTTAATAGGCAAACAAATATCTTAATCTCCTTATTAAATGAAATTATTTTCTTTATGGCCTTTTCGAGCAAAGTAATTAAATAATTTTTTATATAAAAGAGGGCATATTATTAAGATTTTATTACTAAGATTAAAATTAAAAATATTATTGATTCATAAAAATTAAACTTTTGCTATATACGAGGCCAAATTATATTGGTTTTACATTTTGGCGGAAAATTTTGTCGCGAAATAGTACACTCACACATGCACAAAAGGGTCCGAAAATTATAACATTAGATTAAAGCACTATAATTTTAATTAAATTTATAATATGGTGCGATACTACTATCGGACAGTTTCCCCATCACTATATATATATATATATATATATATATATATTATATTATATATATATATATATATATATATATAATATATATAATATATATATATATATATATATATATATACTATATAATATATATATATACTTAAAGTACACACCCCTCTTCTTGACAACACCTTACAGACATCCCTACTACTCATATCCCCTATGTGTAGGGAGAAAGAATTGCCCACATCATATGCCCTGCGTGTGTCGTAGAAGCCGACTAAGGGACGGTGGGTAGTTGGTTGGCTGCCCACTACCACATATCTCTTGCTAGGAATGCTGATGCATTTCCCTCGGAGATGCTCGTGATCGCCGTAAACGCCTTCTAAATTTTCGCGAAATTGTATGAATCGTATGTGGTACATGGAATGTCAGAGAATAAATGTGAGGAGAAGAGGAGAGAGGTGATAGATGTAATTTAGAAAGGGCAAATTGATTTGCTCGCTGTGACGAAAAAGATGAAAGGAAACGTGAAAATGAGTGGTGTGGTGTGAACATGGTGTGTGCTGGTGTGGGAAAGAATGATAGGGGAGAAGGAGTTGCAAGTTTGATGACGTGACTTTGTCCACAAGACTATGAGACTGTGTGTTTTGTGAGGTTCCTAGAATTCTATGGTTAAATTTAAGTTGAAAGGTCAAGCGTATGCTGGTTCGTGAATTGTTATGTGAGGGATAACGTTTGAAGAGACGTACGAATTTGGGATAATTGAATGACTGCCTGTTGGCATGCGTGAGTAGGAGCTTCGAGATTGATAGCGTTGCGGGGACCGAATGGTGGAAGGTGATCAAAAAAAAAGACTGGTATAACAGGGGTAGAATGTGATTGATCTTCTGTGAGGGAGAGGTATGTGTGTAAGTAAATACTTTCTTTAAACTCAAGAGTATATCCATAAGTATACTTGAGTTGGTGCAGGTAGAGGATATGGTATCGAAGTGAAAAAGTATGATTGTATTATGTGTTGGTGAAGAAGGAGGATGATATGAAGTTGTGCTTGGATGTTAAATCAGTGATAGGGTTAGGAATGGGATTATAGGATCATATCTTGTTCTATTATAAAATTAAGTTAGTGGGGGCTTGTGGAGAGAGGAGGCGAATACGGAAGGAAGTGGGTAAATAAGAGTGAGAAGTTAAGTGAACAAGGTAATAAGGATAAGTATGTAAGAGCGTTCGCAAGTAAATCAGTTGAATGTGAACAAGTTTGAAACTGAACAAAAATCTGGGAACAAATGAAGGAATCAGTTTAGTAGTGACAAAGAAGTATGTGGAGTGCTAAGTAGGAAGGTAAGAATTCTAACAGTGAGTGGTGGAATGAAAGCGTTGAGGCAAGCGGTAAAAGTACAAAAGAACGTGTGTTGAATGTACTAAAAGCAAATGAAAAAAAATACTAAAAGGCTACGTAGGAGAAAGGAAGAGGAAATGAAACAGTTTGGAGAGAGGATGAATGGGGACTTACAAGGAATAAGGAGCTCTTCTGGAAGGAAGCGCCGAAAGGTTAAGAAGAGAATAAGGGGAACCTTGCTTAGAATAATGAATAGGGATGATGCTTTTGTAACCGATGAAATGGATGTGAGGGGAGTGTGGAAAGAACACCTCGACAATCTGCATAATGATTGGCAGTAATGAAGAGTTGATAGTGAATATGTGTGTGGGTTTGATGTGGCAAGAAGGAATAGGTATTTTGGGATGATTATTAGCAATGAGGAGTATATGGTAGAGTGAGAAAGTGAAAGAATGGTACAATCTGCAGGTATAGATGAAAATTACTGGTGAAATGAATCAAGAACGGAGACGAAATGGTGATTGATATGGATTTGAAGTTGTGTGTATTAAAGCATTTATGGAGGGTATAAGTTCCAAGGATTGGAGGAGAGCAGTAATATACCCTGTATATAAGGGTAAGGGAGATAAGGCGAACTGTAGAAATTATAGGGGGAATAAGTTTTATTGAATGTTGTAGGAAGATATATGCTGGTATTTTGTCGAAAGAGTGCGATAGAGTGACTGAAAGACTGATTGATGAAAAACAAGGTGCGTTAGGAGTGTTAGAGGATATGTGGATCAAATCTTACATTGAAAAACAACTGATTGAGAAAATGAGGGAGAAGAAGAATAAATGTATTTAGTTTTTATGATTTGCAACAGGCGTATTGATAGGTTAATAGAGAAGTTCTATGGCAGGTGTTAGTGATATTATGGTGTTTGATCGTAGGCTCTGAATGGAATCAAAAGAGTGTATGACGATAAGTTTGATGGTGTAAGAATAAATGGTGTCAGGTGATTGGTTTAGTATTAAGAGCGGAGTGAGACAGGGTTGTTTTATGTCTCCTTGGTTATTCAATCTCTTTATATAGGATGGGGTTATGAAGAATTAGAGGTGGGAGGGGCAGGAGATGGTTTGTGTTAGAATGATGGAGAAATGAGATGAGTGGAGGGTTGCCCCTTACCTATTATATGCGGATGATTGGTTCTTTGGGCGAATTTGAAGAGATTTTGAGAGAATGGTAGAGAGATTTGGCAGGGTGTGTAAACAGAGGGGTTTGAAAGTAAAGTAGATAAAGAGTGATTATGGTTGTGAGGAGGACAGGCCTCAGTGTGAAGTTATGATTAGATGGTGAGCAGCTGGAACAGTGTCTGAGTTTAAATATTTTAGGGTATATGTTGGATGAGAAGGGAATGGTTGATGCAGAGTGTAGTAGAAAACTTGTGAATGGCAGGAAGGTTGGCTGTCTGCAATTAAATCGTAGGTGAGATGTAAAGGACTAAGCCTGCGAGTGCGCTAGGGTCATTGCATGAGGGTTGTTGTTAACCTGTGTTTTATTGTATAGTAGTAAGACTATGGTCTGGAATAAGAAAGTATAGATCTAAAGTTCAATGTTGGTCGGATTGGACAATCTTTAGGACTTGCTAAGGGGTGAGGAAGAATGATTAAAATTGAGGAATCGAACGTATTAGAGATTTGTGTGGTGAAGAAAGGGTAAAACGAGAGAATGAAAGTACATTTTAATGGTTGGTCATGTGGAAAGGATGGAATATAGTCGGGAATTGATTAAGCAGGAGCTTAGTGGTACAGTTTCTTAGAGAACCAACCGGCTGGGGAGACCGAAGAAAAAGTGGATTGAGTCAGTAAAGAATGTCTGACAGGAGAGAAATGTGAGTTTGGCAGAGCGAGAAGAAAGGGTGCATGATAGGAGAAAATGGCAGGGTTTTGAGAGGGTACGGTTGTGGCCCACATGGGCAGGGGATGAACCTACACTGACGATTTACCCATAGTGAGGATTCTCGCGGTCCTGTGAAAGCTCTAGGTGGATTTCTGACTGCTGAACGCATTTCTTTACTAATAATTGTGCAGAGGGGCGGTAAGGCTAGGCTTTCTTTTCGACTTTTTGTCATATTCTTCTACGCTTTTCTTTTCGAAGCATGTACGCACCTTACCCCCAGTCTTGGGCAGAAAAAAGGCAGATTGATGAAGAAGAAGAAGATAATATATATACTTATATATCTTATATACTATATATATATATATATATATATATAATATATATATATATATATAATATATATATATAATATATATATATATATATATATATATATATATGTTTTACAGATTTGTGGAACTGCAGCGCCATTATCACTATAGGTATAACAGTTTTCACCATGGGGGATCATTTTCTAGTAAATTTGTAGGTTACTTCCATAATATATATTATATATATATATATTATATATAATATATATATATATATATATATATATATTATATATATATATATATATATATATAATATATATATATATCTATATATATAATAAAATATATATATATATTATATAATATATATATATAATTATATAATATATATATATATAATATATATATATATATATTAATATATATATATATATAATTATATATATTATTAATATAAATTGTATATATATAATATCATATTATATATATTATATATATATATATAATATATATTACTATATATATATTATAATATATATATATATATATATTATATTATTTATATATTTATTATATTTATATATATAAGCCACCGGAATTCGCTCCCCACCAAAAACCCACCAACAGCGACGCAAGACCCAAATACAAAACACACTCGTAAGACAGATAGTCTCACAAAATAAATCACAGGGGATAGGAAGATTAAGTTGAGCGAGTCTCGTGCGATGGAATCTAACAAAAGAGCACATACGGGCACGGCCCATTAGCCGGACACTGGCGATAACCAAAGTTGCTACCCCCACACCAACTACGGAGCACTACCAAAGCAATAACAGTATCAAGCCTATATATATATATACTATATTATATATATATATATATGATATACTATATTATATATATATATACTATATTATTATATATAGCTATATATATTATATATATATAGTTAGGATGAACGGAATATGAGTTTTTTATATTCGCGAAGACGAATGCGAAGTATTTTTTTATATCGCGAATACGAATTACGAATATTATGAAAACCAATTCTTTCTTATTCTATCTTCAGCATAAATGTTGATATCTTTAAGTAAACTTATTTTATTGCACTAAGCATTATTTCTTTATAAGAGTTTGGCTAGAATTGACTACCTTTCCAGAATGCGGGACGTGGGCCCACTCTTACAGTGCATCCCACTAACCTCCAATCCAACCATCTCCCTTTGGATAGGAGTTTTTCAAATTTCAATTTCAAATCCATATCTAAGGAAACAGTTATATTGAGGAGCATTAACTTTTCTGCTCGTTTCGCTCCTGAGCCTAGAACGTTTTCATCAAAGATAAGACAGCATCTCGAAAAAGGGCGCTCGCTGATGCAACACTTTTGACGAGGGTGAGGGGACTGCCTAGATATGACCTTCCTAAACAGCCATCATAGGATACTTATTAAATATGTTTTTCCCCATTCAAGTGGATTATCCTCCAGAGGAATATTTTCTTTCTATTAGATACATCTGAATGATATTTTTTTTTTGAAATTTTCTGTTATGAACATTCCTTTTCGTCATCACTACTCGAAGAAGAAAAGAATATTGCTCATGCCTTCTGATAAAGTTATGTTGGGGGTAAAAAAAGCATTTTTTTTTTCTTAATAAAGTTTCCTTCAGTTTTTATATTTGAACCAAACGATACGATAACCTTGTTGAATACCTGACTTAAGATTCCAGGCTCTTAGCTTATATATCGCTATTTTCGCAAACACTGATGACAGAATGGATTGGAGTTTAATTTCTTCCAAAGAGTTTCTTTTACTGATTCTAAATCTATTTTTTGCCTATGTTGTCGTTGAACTATAAACTACAATATTAAAATATAAAATGTTCG
>JABUQX010066942.1:7500-30127 GCA_015478945.1 Trachelipus rathkii | reverse complement strand
AATTTGTAAGAGTGAGGAATTTAAGAAAAGCGTAAGTAACTTTTGAGGAACCGTTAATTTTCTCTCTCTCAAAACAGGGTTTATCTCACCAATATCTACATGAAATATTTTAATGAATAGTTAAAAAAACAAAAATTGAAATTGCATTATACTAAAACAGTCATTTTAAACTACCTAAAACTATTAATAATGCAGCTTTCATGCTTTTGAGAAATTAGCATTTTCATGTAAAACATCCAATTATTTTATTATCAAAATGCTGAATAATAACCGGTTAAATAAATGACCCTATTAGAAATGTGATGCAGCAACCAAATTTAAATTTCCAAATTGTTGATAAATTTAAGAGATAAAAAATCTCTGATTAACTTTAAATTTCATCTAAACTTGATAATGCAAATACAATTAAAAGTCGTAATTTTTATTTATAGTTATATAGTGTTAACTACATTCTCATTACATTAAGCATGTGTATCAACAACTAATCGAATTATTTCTGGTATTATATCAATTAAAATACATAAATTATTGATCCGTTTTGGGCAAGGAATATCTCAATCGTTATGGCACAATTAATCAACTATTTATGTTCTTTTCGTCTTTTCTTTGCTTTTATAGAAAAAACTGTTGGAAACCAAATTGTTCCCAAACATTTATTTTTTCAAATGCTGTATAAATTACTTCGTTTAACAACTCTCTAGATATTTAAGTACTGTTAGTCACAAATATTGCTCTCTGTGTTGATAAATAGAATGTAATCACGTTTTTACTTTTATTAAGAGTTCTAAATTTGTTAATGTGAAAATTTAAGAAAGGTACATTCGTAATTTTATAAGGTAAAATTTTTTTATTATAAAAACTAAGGTTTTTCATACAATTACTAATGACTTAAATTTTTATTAGGTTAATAATAAATAATCAATATGGGACAATTCAAAGTTATTTTAAAATGGTCAATTTATAAAGAGTGTATGGAGTCATCATCAGAGATATTATGCCCAACTGATGCATATTTCAACTGAAACCTTAGACCAACATTATGTTCCTAAAAATATTTCACTATTGGTCTCTTAGTTACATTCTTTTAAAAAAATACATGTAAAAGTTTTCTTAGTTCATTTCTAATTATTATTCATATAAATATGTTTGATATGCATGAGTACGTTTATATTAGGTACTTATTCTTAAGAGTTTACTATTTAAATTTATTAGTATATGTAGACAATAATATTATAAAAATAATAGAGCATTACTAAATTTTTATAAAACAGAACCTTTTTTATTTATTTCACTAATAATTTTATATACTAAAAAGAGGTTTTCAAAATAAAGAAGAGTGAAATATTTTGTTATTTTTTGTTTATTATTATATATTAAAAGCAGGAAATATATTGTATTTTTTTCTATAAAGCACAAAAATTATACAAAGATAAGACCACCATAAAACATATTTTATTATAAATTCTACTTTTTTTCCGTGTCATATGTTTATTTGTATATGTGCATTTTAAATGTTTGGGATAAAAACACATATTATATTTTTTTTCATAAACTCTGACAACCTTAATTAATATAATGTTAAATATACTCTTAAGTAGAGTAATACAATGTAATTAGTAATAAGCACGAGCTCATAGATTTTGTTCAAAATTTAGTGGTGAAAAAATCGTACTTTTTCAAAGCAAGTTAAATAAAACCAAATAAATTAAAATTATTTGTAAAAGGTTGTAGACAAAATTAAGTTAATTAATAAGTCAATGAATACAAGTTTATAGTTTTTTTATTTTAAAACTAGGTTCACAGATAGACTGTAAATTAATTGGTATATTAAAATTACAAATATTTATTGAAATATTTCATTAATAAAATGTCATTAAATGAAATTAGATATTTTCTATAATAAACTTATTAAATAAATTCCACTTTTCTGCTTTTTTTTGAAATTTTCAATTTTCAAAAATAAAACACTTATTATTATTAGTCATTCTTGATAATGACTTAGATATAAAATCCTGTTTTTAAAAACTACAAATTATTAAGATCTCTTATTTCCAGTGGCAACTTTCAGTGAAAATTTTAGGAACATGTCATTCTCCGAATCAAGTTCTAAATTTTATATATATAATAATGTTAGAAATTATTATTATAAAAATTAAAGGGTTGCTTTTATGAAGTTAAATTTTTTTATTACAATCAATGAGCATTTATATAAGTTGGAAAATCATTTGGTAATATAAAAGATAACTAAAATATAGAAATATTAGTTCGATTAAAAAATATTACAATTAAGATAACTTATAAAACTATTAAATAATTACATCTTTTTTCTTGCATATTTATGATATTAGTTCATACATCACTACTGCTAACCAAATATTTAATATTTATACTATTAAAAACATAAAAAATATCAAAATTATTTATTGCAACTGGAATAAACATTAAAAATAGCACCATAAATAATTTCAATGTTGTGAAAATATAGAGATAACAATTACGCTTACTAATATCTAAGAGTTTATACTTAAATTTTAGTGTAATGTGAAAGAATTATATAAGAAAAATGTTATCTTGTAAATTTGCATTTTAAAAAAAAACATAATATTATTATATATACTTACAGATAATCTTTAACAACAATGATAATTTGACAAAAAAGGCAATAAAAACTGGTGCCTTGGAAAAAAATAAATATAAAACAAAATAAAAACCAAAAAAACTATTTTAAATGTTTTTCTCATTATATTTTTATTATCAGTCAATATATGTAATTGTATACCTTAAAAACATAATATAAAAATTCAACTTTTTAATGCTTCTTTGAAAATCTTGCCATATCAAGTCGCACATCACGACTTATTATTCTTCTTTATCTAAATTGTTGAGAGTATGTGCATTGCTCGTGTTTCAATAAGACTTTCTCCAAATTTTGAAGATGTTTTATAACGATCATGAAATATTTTTCCAGTGGTTAGAAATTTAGGAATGACCTAGAAATTATGGTTAATTTGTCCTTTTTCGTATGGTTTGTCTACTGTGTTATTGTGGACTAGCTTTTTCCTCTGTGTTTGGTCCATATTGAATAAAATTTAAGAAAAAGCGGTAATTTTAAAAGGTTAAATCTTTGGTTTTTAATTAATACTTTTGAAAATAGCAATACTATATTATTTTTGAGGAGAATTAATTTTAGTGTCGTTATATTGAGTGGTCGGAAATTTCTTATAATTTTTATAATTATTTTTCTATTAAAAATGTCTCTCTTATAATTTATAGTATCTTCTCTCTTTAGACTAGTGTATTTTAGATAGTTCAACTTATTCTGCTTTTTGAAATCTCGACATTTAGCATTGAAAACATTTATATCTTTTCAAGATGCTGATAAAACCGTTTAAAATTAAACTTTTGCAATTTTAATGATTTACCAATATATAATTTTTCAAATTGTATGAATATTTAGGAAATAAATAAATCGTTAATTTTAAGAGTTCTAAATTTTTAGTAATGTGAAAAATTTAAGCAAAAAGCGCAGAATTTGTTTAGAAGCTTAAAAGACTTCTCTTTTATTCTGAAAAACAGATTTTATCAAGCACTATATGAACTCATATGACATCTACATCAAAAAACAACTAATTTTTGAAAGTTTTTTATTATTAAATGAATAAGTTCTAATGTTTTAACGCAACCTAAAAACCAGAACTATATTAAGTGAATTTATCTTTCTACTATTTTAGCGATATATTCGATAAAGTTGCAATTCATATTGATATATATCACAAATTTTTCTTCTCTATTTACGAACAATTGCTATGGATTTATACGAAATTCTACATCCCGTTAAACAGATCATGACATAATTTAACGCCAACTTTACCTGGATCTAACAATTTCATAACTTGTTGAACTATGTAGAGTACTAAATACTGTTCTCTTTAGGATCGTTAAAACTATTATATTAGTTATTGTATAGAGTGATTATATCTTAAATGTACGTCAACAAAGAGTGACAACTGATTAAATTTTCTATTGAGACGTTAAATCTTATTACTATATCTTAAAAGGACCTGGTGTTTCACTAGACTTATGAATTATATGTGGATTTATATAATAAACAATAATTAAGGAATATTCATTAACAAAAAACGTCTCAATTTTAAGACATCCCAGTGAACTTATTAATAAGATTCAACATATTTCTGGCTCGTTGTTATTTTTGAAAATTACCTTGTGCATATTTTCTCAGATGAAACACAAAAAAAACTTTCCTCAATAGATAAGTCTAACTTTTTTTCCAAATGGCTGAAAAATATTTCCGTTAGATATAAAAACTCATATCTTGATATAATTTACCAATAAATCATAATTTTCAAAATGTTGACTTTTAATTTAGGAAAATATCGTTACTTAATAAGGTCTACATAGGACTTAATTTTGATGAGCATATGGCTAATAAAATGGACAGAGGATAAGTAATTATTAAGTAAAGTTAATATTTTTTTGAAAAAACGAGATTTTCGACACCACTATACTATGGAAAATAGTTATTCAAGGAGCTCTGAGATATCAACAAAGGAGGCACATACTATGCTGATACATTTGGATACCATTATTGCATTAAAAATATACTCAGTTTATCAATTTTTAAGACACCTTAAATTTACAACATTGTTACATAAGACATCTACTCGTTTCATGCTTTATGGTGAGAGTTAGCAATTATCCAATGAAGATTCACTATTGCTTTAATTTTTTTTATGAGAAGATGCTTACATTAGATAGTCAATTCCGACTTAAATAAAACTCAGTCACAATTTTTCTATATAGTGTTTCTAGACGCAAAAGCAATAGTAGAATTTCAAAACTGATTGTATCTTCATCATGCGTACAATTGCAATGTCGGTACATTGTCTATTCATAGAGTTCTGACTTGAGAAAATTAATTTTTATAATGTGAAAATTTATCTCAAGAAATAATATAGCTGTTTAACTCTCTCTTCCCTGTATTGTAAAATTTTTTCATTAAAACGAACCTGTTTAATTAAACTTCTTGCGTACAGTATTAATAGAAATCAATATATTGAAACTTTTCTAGGGTATACTTTAACTTTCACACTAACTTAAAACTATTAGTTTAAGTTTAATATTAAGATTATATTAAACCCATCATAATTAATAATTAACTTTCTATAACTTTTTTTTTTTCTTTCTTATAATGCTAGTCGATGTTTAGATAATATTGGCGATATGTCAACTGATATACTACCCTTATACTTGGTTTTCACATGCTGAAGAATAACCGATGTAGAGAAAATATAATAACACTCTAATATTTTAAGATTTACCACATATATTTTCAACATGTTGTTAAGTTGAGCAATTTTATATATCGCTTTAGCTCTTATAAGAGTTCTAAACTTATGTTCTCCTCGAGCATTTGTAAAAAGAAAAAAGCTAATTTTCAGGATTGTTTAAAATTTGTTTAGTTTGAAAGACAGCTTGGAGAAAACCTAGAGATGAAATATGTAGGTAATAAAAAACAAAACATTGAAAAATATTCATTAAAAAAACAGTCATTTAAGACACCTAAAAAAATCTTATGAAATAAAATAATTCACTTTTATAATTTTCTTTTGAAAAATTGAATTTAAAAGAGTACATAATTATTTATTTTTTTTAAAATTTGACTGAAACAATACCGTTAAACCCTCAATTTTAAGATTTACCTAAATTAAAAATTGTCACTAATGTTAAATATAAAATGAATATCGCGTAGCTGAAAGAGTCTAATCACTCACAAGAAGATCAGAACTTCAAATTTAAAGAAAAGTCGTAAATTTTAGAAATTATATATTATAATTATAATAAAACAGGTTTTCACAACTGTAATGCAGTGGTACATGTCAATGTGAAAATTTGAGAAAACAAATATTGAAATTATATCATATTGAGACAATATCGTCAGAGTTTAAGGGACACCCTAAATAAAAATAATTAATAAATTCATTTTTCTAGCTTTTTATTCTCGATTTGCAACAAATTATTTTCATAAATGCGGGAGCTACGTTATTGCTCCGGCTGTTATTTTAAGAGTTAACAATCTGTTTGAAATGTTGAACATTTTAAGAAAATTTCGTTTTAAGAGTTCTAAATTTGTCAAGTTTTTGAAAAATTTAAAGAAAAAGAAGGGCAATTTGAGTTAAATTTTTATTAAAAACAGGTTTTCACTAGCAACTAATGAAATATTTGGATTAACTTTTAATATAAGAAACAAATTATTGAAGATTCTACACATTAAAAAACGATCTCCGGGAATTAGAGAAGGTCCCTCAAACACACTATTATATAAATTGTCTGGTTCTCTGCTTAGTTGGAAATTTGCATTTCAAATGAAAACCATTTTTTTTCAAAAGCTGAAAATACCGTTAAAAACTCAATTTAAAGACATTTTATTCCAAATAAATTTTTTATTGCTAAAAAATTTATATTTGGAAAAAATCAGAACTAACTTTTAGAGTTTCTTTAGATTTGTGAATGTGGAAAATTTAAGCAAAAAGCGTAATAATTTAAAAAGTTAAATGTTTTTATTACAAAACAGGTTTTTTTCAATAGCGTAATGATAAACTTTTATTTAGGTTTTCATAAAAGCCAAATATTAAATTCATTAAAAAACGGTCAATGTTAAGACACCATAAAGAGAACAAACTTATCTAATATAATTCTCAATCTCCTTTTATCTTTTGAAAATATGCATTTCTATGTTTAAAAGTTTGTCTTTTTCAGAATTATACATTACTTTTTTACGGTTAAAAATCTCTTATTTAATGATTTTTATTTCTAATTAAGTTTTATGTAATTGGGTTGGTAGACATGATTTATAATCGTTTGGTTACTTTTAGAGTTCTAAAATTTTAATTTGAAAATTTAAAGATAAAATGCTTAATTTCGTATTCACTGTATAAAATTTCTTTTATCTAAAACACTAAAAGTTTATCAATACTAATGAAATATTTGGTTTAGTATAAAAAATATTATTTGAATATTCATTAAAAACGTCATTTAAGACACATAACAGTTAAAACTATTTTATTAATTAACATTTCCATTGATCGTATCAGGGTTTTTCAAAACCCGCTTTTATTTCATGCGAAATCACATTATTTGTATGGTATCCACCAAGTATGCACTATGAACATTCGTCATCAAATACACTCGTTAAAAAAAGCTGCTCAATTTTTAAGATTTTACCCATTATAAATTTACAAAAATGTATGCAATATGTTTTATAGTGTGGTAAAATCTGTTTCTTTATAAGAGTTTTCTATATTCCTGTAACCTGTGCAAAACCAAATTTAAAGAGGAGAAAGCGTAATTTTTAAGAAAGATAACTCAAATTGTGTTATTTAAAACGAGGTTTTTCCACAACAACTGAAATTAGGGTTTAGAGATAATGAGATATATAAACATAAATATTTAAGATTATTATTTTCTATTTATAAATATACAGTCAAAGTTTAAGATTCCTAAAAAACTTATAATAAATGTCACACTTTCTCTGCTATTTAGAACTCTGAGTGCATTTTCAGTTAAACACAATATGTTTAGCAAATAACTGTAATCAATACGCCGTTACAAAAACTCACATGTTATCTTAAGATTTTTACTCGATAATACAATTTTCAAGATGTTGGCATGGGATTTAGGGACAATCTGTTCTTTATAGAAAGTTTCTACTAATATGTGAATGTGAAAACTAAGAAAAAGCGTAATTTTGTACTTTTTTACCTAATTTTTGTTTATATAATAAACTTTATTTGTTCACAACTATCAAATAGTTGGTAACATGTATTAAAGAGCGACAATATTGGGGAAATTTTCATTAAAAAACGCGATCAATTTAAGACAGCCTTAAACATAGTAGCGTGCAATTTAAAATACATTAATTTTACAACTTTTCTTAAAGCTTTTCTTTAGTGAATTGCCATTTCATATTTGAATAACACTCAGTTAAGTTTTTTCAATATTATGTGAAATTATACTTTTACAAAACTCTCCAGAGTTATTCTAAGATATTTACCCAAAATTTAAATTTTCGAGGATAATGTTGAAAATATATCATGGAAAGGATAGAGTGTAATCTAATACTTTTAAGACAGTGGGTCATATATATTTGTAAGTGTAAGAAAAATCTTAGACAAGATAAGGGCGGTGGAAGTTTTAGAACGTTTTGTAAAACTTTTTTTTTATTGATAAGGAACATGGTTTTCACCAACTTAAATTGACATTTTTAGTGTGTTCTTAAAAAAAATCACAAATATTTGAAATTAACATTTAATATAAACGATCAAAAATTTAAGACACTTCTCAAACTAAACTTTTTATTAGTCATTTAATTCTATTGAGCTTTGATCAACCATCTTGCTCATATATCTGTTAAATTCAAGAAAACGAGCATTATTTTTCCTCCATTAATGTCTGGAAGGACTACACTCTCTGTTTAAGAAATGAACTCAAAAATTTTAAAGCATTTACCTAAAAATAACATTTCAATTATTGTTGGAAATTAGGAGAAAAGAGTTAACTTATTTAAGAGTATACTAAATTGTAAATGTGAAAATACAACATTAACGGTTAAGGATTAGAAAAGCTTAAATTATTTTTTTTTATTTATAAGATACAATCTTCCACTGCTTCTATAAAATGATTTAATATTTTGGTTATATAAAACAGATAATTGATAAAAATTTCATTAAAAATCGTCAATTTAAGAACCCACCTATAACTATTAGTAACCCTCTCTTTGTCCTATGAAGTTTTTCAAGAATATAGATCATATTTCTCAACTCACAAGCGAGCCATATTTTTTCAAATTGCAAAAAACTGCACAATTACCATAAAAATCACACTACAATTTTAAGATTACGAGTAATTTCAAATGTTGAAAATTATAAGGATACAACTCGTCCTTTTATAGAGAAATGAAAACCTAGTCATATTCAAAACAAATATGACGAGGAAAACTAAAAATAAATGTAAGAACATCGAAAATCTAATCACAATATACGAATCCTTTACCAAGTTAAATTTTTTTAATTTCAAAACAGGAATTTTCAACACTAATGAAATCGACTTTGCGGCTATATATACCAAAAATATTAAATGTGGTCATTTTAAAAAAAACGTCAATTTAAGACACCCTAAAAGTACTATTAAAAAAAATATACACTTTTCCTTATTATATATTAAAATTGCATATTCAATGAAAAGCGGACATTATTTTATTCCACCAAATAATAAACACGTTAAAAAAACCTCACAACTCTTTTACAAAATTAATTTTACATTATATGTGAGGAAATTTAAGGAAAAATCATACTTTTAAAGAGTTCTAAATTAAAATAAATGTAAACTAAAAAGTTTAAGAAAGAAAAAAGCGTTACTTGGTATGTAGAAGTATAAAAAATTGGTTATTTATTTAAAACTCGATATTTATCAACAAAAACTAAATGAATCGTTATAGGCGAGTCATTAATATAAAAACACAAAATACATATTTTCAATGTTAAAATAATAATATCATTTCTTAAATTTATTATAACCATATTGCAGCACCATCTATTTAACCTAAATTAATAAGCATTCGCGGGTGTATTAATGAGCGGTTTTTGGAATACTGCATTTCCAATGACAAGCACCATTATTTTTCCAGAATCCTGAATAAGGATAACCCCTTTAAAAACTTTGCTAATTTTGTAAATACTGACCAACTAATATATATTAACATCGTTCTGAATTTTAGGAACAAGATTAGTACTTTTAAGAGTTTCTTTTCAATTTGGTATAAATCGTGAAAAAATGTAACGAATAAAAGCGTAATTTTAGAAGTTAAATTTTTATATAAGTAAACAGTGCGTTTTCCACATACCTATGATTGAAATATATTGGACTACGTTAATAATAAGATACAATGTAATTGAAATTTCATATAAAAACGTTCCATTTAAGACACCTAAAACTATTAATAAATTCTCTTTCTGCTTTTTGAAATTTGCATTCAATGAAACACATTATATTGAGAACTTTGTATTAATCGTAGTATTAAGTCAATCTCAAAACTCCACTTGCCATTAACAAATCACAAAATGTTGAGGTACAGTGTTAAGGAATGATTTTTGATCATATTTATGTGTTGTTCTTACTGTAACATTTGTATTAATGTGATAATTTTAAAATTTAGAAAGAAAATAAAATCTGTACTTTTATGATCTGTACTCATAGAAGTGATAAAAAAAATTTTTCTCTCTCATTGTAAAATTACAAATGCATACATAGATATATGTTGATATAATTTAATATTCTTTTTTATCATATTAATTTAAAATAAAAGTCATTTAAAGGAATCTCTCACTAATAAATAGTAAATCGTTATATTTTAAGACTTACCATAAAACTAATTTTTGATAAATTAATTTTTAATTTTCTGCTTTTTGGAAATTGCATTTCAATGAAACACATTATTTTTGCATATGCTGAAAATACCGTTAAAAAACTATCTCAAATTTTAATTGTATTTTATACCAGATAAAATAAGTTTCTTAATGTAAAAATATATTAGGAAAAAATCAGATACTACTTATTAAGAATTTCATAATAGTTTATTTGTAATGTGAAGAATATATATAGGAGCAAAACTTAACTTTTATTTAGCAGAGTTAAATTTTTTTATATATTAAAAAAGGCAGGTGTTTAGTAATAGGTATGGAACACATTTTTCACAATATTAATTAGAGGTATTACAATAAGTGTTTAGGTAATAGTAAAACAAATAAATTGATTAAAATTTTTCATTCAAAACAAAACTCTTAGAATGACACCTAAACTCATTAATAAATTTCTAATTCTTTTCTTTCTTTTTCATTATAATTGTTGATACATTTGTTTCAATGAGCAACAGTTTTAGTTGTTCTAAAATGCTAAAGAATTAATATCCGTGTGTATAAGATTTACACTCAAATATTAAGATATTACCACAATTAATTTTTAGCTTGTGTAAAAATAAATGAATTGAAAAAATCTGTACTTATTAAGAGTTCTTATAAATTTTTAGTATACAATTTGTTAGAAAATTTATAGGAAAAATAAACTGATATTTTAGAAATGTTATTGTTTACTTTTCCATTAATGATAATGATACTAAAATTGATAATAATAATTATGATATCTCATATAAAACAAATTTATTTAAAAATCTATATATTAAAAAAACATTATAAAATCGATTACTCAATTTAAGACATACCTAAAATTTCAATATAGATTAAATTTCTATTTCGCTTTTGAAATTGCATATTCAATGAAAACATCAATTTTTTTTCAAATGGCTGTAAAATACACCTTATAAAAATCTAAATTTTTAAGATTTACCAATTTATAATTTCTAAAGTGTTGAAAATTTTAAGGATAAAATAATCGTATACATATTTAATTAAGTTTCATAAATTTGTTTAAATGGATATTATATATTATCAGAAAAAAGCGTAAAATTGTTACCATAAAGTTAATTTGTTTATTTAAACAGGTTTCACATATTACACTCAAATGATATAATACCATTTGGGTATATATAAATTAATAAAAACACTTGATATTGAGTTAATTATGGCAGTGGTAAAAATACGTTCAATTTAAGTACACTAATTATTCTAATATTATATTTCTTTTTTTTCTTGTCTCTTTATGAAAAAAAATTAAAGAATAAGCAAATGTTTAACATTTTCATATTTTTTTTCAAAATGCGTGATTAGATTCTAATGATATATTTCAACTTCAAAAATCAAAGTTTTATTATTATTTATCTCCTAACAATAATTTTTGAAGTTTGAAATATTATTACTGTGTAAAAATCGTTCTTTTTAAGAGTTCTAAATGTCTAATGGTATATTTAAAATTTAAGATAAAGAAATTTTTCGAAGTATTGAAAGTTAAATTTTTATATTATAACTACAGTGAAAATTCCACAACTTAATTGATAAAAAAATATCATATAGTGTATTAAAAGTAAGTCAGGTTGAAAATCTTCATTGGTGGTAAAAAATGTAAAAAAATACTGATATTTTAGAGGGCCACTAAAAAACTAATTAAATAATTCATAATGATAGAAAGATTTTTATTAAGTAATATTTCCTTTGTTTTGCACTTTATATTTTAAATACATCAAAATGTTTGGAATATTCAAAACGTTTTAAAAACTAAACAATTTTAGCATGACTACCAAATAAATTTTTACAAAATATGTCGATTAGTGAAAAAAATCGTTTTCGTTTAGATGGTTTAGTAAAGGTCTCACTAAAGTAATGTTGGCAAAATTAACGAAAAAGCGTTAATCTTCTCGAAATTTGTATAATTTTTTTTATAAAACTAGTTTCCAACTAATGAAATTATTTAGGTATATTAAAAAACAAATATTTGAAATAAAATAATTTTGATTTTATTAAAAACAACAGTAATTTAAGGACACCTAATAGATTAAGACTATTAATATTATAATTTCACTTTTCTCGCTTATTTTGAAATTGTGCAATTTTCAATTTAAACCTAACATTAGTTTCCATAATTTATGATTGGAAAATCTTTTAGTGACTTTAAAAAGAATCTAATTTTTTTACAGTAACATTTACCAAATAATTTCAAAATGTTTATGAAATTTAGGGAAAAATCGTACTTTTAAGAGTTCTAATTTGTAATCGTGAAATATTAAGAAAATAAGTCTAGTAATTTAAAGTCGAAATTTTTTTTATTTATTAAAACAAAGGTTTTTAAAACTAATGTAATATATTTTTATATGTAAAAAACAAATATATAAGGAATTTCATAAAAAACGTCAATTTATGAAACCTAAAACTATTTAATAAATTCTCTTTTTCTGCTTGTTGAATTTGAACATTGAATTGAAAACACATTATTATTTTCAACATACCTGATATTTAGTTTTTATAATAAACTCAATTTTATAAGATTATTACTATAATTAATAATTTCAAATGTTGAAATTTAGGAAAATCGTATTTTTAATAAATTAATAAATTTAGTAATGTTAGTTACTGTTAAAAGTGTCAAATTTTTTATTTAAATCAAGGTTTTGTGCAAGCAACTACTCTCGAAATTTTATTTGAATATAATAAAAAAAAATTCTCAAATAAAATTGATAATTTCTATTATATAACAATAAAAAAGTAACGTCAATTTAAGACACCCTAAAACTATTTAAATAAAATATCTCTCTTCTAGCCTATTTTATTAAATTCCTCCCTTACTCCCTCCAATAAACATACCTATTATTTTTTTCAAAAGGTACTTAAACAGTTACCAAATAATTTAAAAACTCAATTTTATTATTTATATTACAAATACCAATTAGTTTCAAATGTTGAAATTTAGGAAAATTACTTTTAGTCTTATACTGTAAATAATTTTTATGTAATGGTTTAAAATTTTAAGCATAAAAGCGAATTTTATGAAGTTTTTAAAACATATGTACTAAACCATTATGAATTCATGGATTTCATAAAATTATAGCAATATAATATGTATGTGATAAATTCATATATGTGATCAACCGTAATTTTAGACATGGAGTCTGCATAAAAGAATTAACTAATAGTACTCTTTTTTCTGCTTTTGAAATTGACATTTTTATAGGAAACACTATATATATTTTTTTCAAATGCTGAAAATTAACCGTTAAGACTCAATTTTTATAGTATTGTTAGAGTCTTGTTTCATGTAATGTATGAATAAATTTAGGAAAAATATTTACTGAGGTTAACATTTTATATTAGGTTTAAATGGAAGTTAACTGTTATAAAATATTATAATGCAAAAGATCAGTAAATATTTTTTAAAGAAGTTCATATAATTTTTATATTTCTGTAAGTAACAGGTTTATCACAACTTTAAATATAACAATTGTCGGAACAGTTATAAAAATCATATTATTGAATTTATTACTCTAATTTAAAAAATACGTTAATTTGAAGATACACACTAAAAACTTATTAATTAAAATTCTCTTTTCTGTATTTTTGAAATTGCTATATCAATTTATAAACACATTTATTTTATATAAATGCTGATTAATTATTAGTTCATTATATTGATTAGAACCTAAATTAATTTATTTAAGATTATATATAACCTTAATAATTAAATGTTGAAATTTATAGGAAAATCTACTTTTAAGAGTTTACTATAATATATTAGGATTCTAACGAGTTGAAAATTATATCTAGAAAAGCTTCATTTTTAGAAAAGTTTATTTTTTTATTATTTAAATCAGGTTTGTATGTCCATTAATCAAATTAATATTTGGATTTAATATCTTTTTGTCAAGTCGATTATTGTGTGAATACTCACTCTTACATTAAAAAAAACGTCAATTAAAGGACGAATTTACCAGAACATAATTAAGTAAATTATCACATTCGTGCGTTCTCTGATAAATTTGTCAATCTCTCTCAATGAAGGACATATTTATTATATTTCCAAATGCTGAGAATTAACATTCCCGTTAAATAAACTCTAATTTTATAAATGATATTGTATCTTCAAATATATTACAAAATGTTGAAAATTTTAGTGAATGAAATTACACAGAACATTTTTCATAATATATATATAGAATAAAAATTAAAGAACCAAAAGCGTAATTTTAGAATAAAGTATAAATTTTTATTATTATAACACACAGGTATTCTATAATACATCTTATAAATAAAAGTGGTAATACTAAATAAACAAATATTGAATATATGTTATAAAAAAAAAACAGTTCAATTTAAGACAACCCTTTAAACTCATATATAAATTAAATTCTACTTGATTTGTTTTTGTTAAAATTCGACCTATATTTTCAATGAAACACATTATTTTTCATAATGATGCTGTTAAAAAATCAGCCTCTAGGTTAAAAACTCAGCTTTTAATAGATTCGTAACCGTAATTGTAATTGTCAAATCTTTGAAAATTTATTCTACAGGAAGGAATTTTATTCACAAATAACTTAAAACATTTTATGAGTTCTTAAATTGTGTTCAATGTTAAAAATTCTAAGCAAAAGCTTGTAATTTAGAATGATTAATTTTTATTTATTAACATTACACGGTTATCAATATACAGACTAATGATATTGATTTGGTAGTATTTATAAAATACATATATTGATGAACTTCTCCACATTATAAGAGACGTCAATTTAGACACCTTAAATAATAATAATATTCTCTCTTTTATTTTTCTGCTCTTTTTTTTTTTTAAGTTCAATTGAAACACATTATTTTTTCAAAAAATGCTGAAAATATTCCGGTTATTAATACTCAATTTTATATCAATTTATGTAACTAAATAATATATAATCAAATGATTTGTTGAGAATATATAAGTAGAATAAATTAATACATTACTGTTAGAGTTATCTAAATTTATTTAATTGTAACTTTTGATTTAAATTAAGAAAAAAGTTATAGCCTTGTGTTCAGGTGATTATTATATAGTTTAAAAGATTATAAAATTTTTATTTTATTAAAATAGTATGTTTTCACAATCAATGGAATTTTGGTATATAATAAAACACACTAATCTCGACAACTTTCAATCTAACAAAACGTCCAATTTAGAACATTTTTCCCCTAAAAATATATTTATGTTCTTCACTTTTCTGCTTTTTGAATTGGCATTTCAAATGAAAATAGACGAACAGTGAATTTCGTGGTGCATCGGCCACCCCTAAAATAAACTCATTTTAAGATTTTACGAATAATTTCAAAATGTTTCAAAATATGTAGGGAAAAAATCTTGTACTTTTAAGAGTTCTTAAATATTGTAATATGTGATGCTAAAAATGTTATCAGAAACAAAAGTATTAATATTATATATATATATATATATAGTTGTTGTTTTAATTATACAGTCGGTTTCCCATGATCTGTGACAATTCTGAATTGGACGCTAGTTGCCAACAGAGACGGAATGAAGGCCAAAGCCGTCCTTTAGCCGGAAGGCACATTGACAGACCGTGTACTTTCCTCTTTAAAAACTGACCAACTCGCCAATAGCAGAAGCAAGGTTACTGCGACGAACCCTCGTCCGCGGAGGGGAGGTCGACGAAGTGCCTGTCCGGCATCGGAAACCCTGAACGGAGGCTTTTTCCAGACCGTACGGCCGCAGAGGCCCCCTATAGCCTCTTTCAAAGACAGGCCCGATCGACCCGACTGTCCCGACTGTCCCGACTGGCCAGCCCTTCAAAGACAATCCTCCTCCTGAAGTTACGGATGAAGTTTACCAACTTCCCTTTCCTACGTTAAAATAACGACTACCTACATATATTTTTTATATATTTGGGAGTCTTCTGAACTTCCTTACACCACCAAAGTTGCACTCTGTATTGATACGTCGTTCTTCCTGGTATGAAATACGAATCACATATCTGGGTAGTTACACTCACACAGCTCTTCTTCAAAAGGTAGTGTCTAAAGCTTTTCATTTTATCAACTCATATGCCTCTCTTCTTTCACTCTCTGTTCACAATTCTTATTAAAACAGACACCATCTCTCTAAACTCTCTATTGTTCCTAACATTCATTTTCCCATACAGTCTCACCATTTCCATGCCAAGTTTTCTGACTTAAGAATTAACATCTATTTCTCATATTTACATGAACCCTACCAGTTCAGTTTGAAACAAGTTTCGTTTTTTTCCTTTTTTGGCACTTTAATTTGAATATGGATATGGATTTCCCTAACTCTTTTGGGGTTTGAGGATCACTCAACAATAGAGCTTCGAGTTCGTTGTTCTCAGTCGCAACATGCGGTTGTTAGACTCCAAAGGAGGCAAGTTTTTATGTTTCCGTAATTGTTTTTTCTTTACTAAATTATTAGCTGCGGTTATTGCAAGGTTAATGCAACGTTGAAATATTATATATATATATATAAAAAAATATATATATATATATATATATATAAATATATATATATATATATATATATATATATATATATATATATATATATATATATATATATATATATATATATATATATATATATATATATATACTATGCTACTATATATATATATACTTCATATAAATACTGCTGCTGCTGCTCTTATATATATATATATATATATATATAACATGCCTTATATATGTATATATAGCCTTAACGCCTCCTTAGCAACCCATACCATACTATATCACTCACCCATATGTATATATATTTGCTATATATATACTTTAACGCCTATATACTAACTGCTTATATATATATATATTATACATATATATAACAACATATCATATAACCTTATAACATATATATATATATATATATAAATCTTTTATATAAAGTTTATAACTTATAACCTTATATATATATATATATATATATATATATATATATATATGCTATATATACCAACATATATATATAACTGCTGCTTATATATATATTACTCAACTGCTATATATATATATATATATATACTGCTATAATATATACTCACTATATATATATATTTCGAAAGACTTGCTAAGTTGGTGGCTTCTTTTGTGAGCAAGGCCCTATATATTAATGATAGAAATTTAAAGATTCATCTTTTGAACGATGTATTTATTTAGAAAAGGTAATAAAAGTTGGTCGTTGCTGAGATACTCTTTTTCTTTCTCTTCAAATTCTTCAAGTCTCTTGTGCTTAGCCGATGTTTTACCTCTTTTTTTTTTAGTCGCTTTCGTTCTTGAGCTTTGAGTCTCGAAGATTCTGCTCTCGATTGCTTAGCCGGCTGTTTACCTCCCTAGCTAGATTTGAATTTCTTGAGACTTGTTTTCGGGCGATTGAGTTTTCGGAGAGAAGTAGTAAGTCTGAATTAGTGAGTTTAGGGAGTGTTATAAGTGAGTATCATCTTGACAAGGCGGGTTTATATATTATTTCATTTCGACTTATGCTAAAATTTTGCTTACGCAAACTTTAGCATATGTTCAAGGCTGCAATTAAAATTTTTGAAAATAGTTATAATGGAGTACCACACATTACTTCCCGCTAAACACGGTGAAAGCATGTTATAATTAGTTATTCAAGATACAAAAGCTAATCATCATTCAAATATTTTATGCATATTTGAGTGCATTACAAAAATGCGCAAACATTTCAATAGATAAAGAGTAATAAATAAATAAAATATGTAAGTACTTTCAATGCAAGCATACTATCCCAAGTACTATGTCCACAAAAGACCTTAAGTATACATACAAACATTTGAATAGTAAAAATATAATGTTTTAATAAATATTTAAATTAAATATATCGCACATAAGTTTGCTTGGAGAATGTAACTTGACGTCTTGGATTTCGACGTAAATTCTTCTTCTGTTGGCACTGAATGTCGATTGAATAGTTGAATAACAAGGAAAGGTCCAGTCAGTATAAGGAGCTTTTGATGTTTCCTTGATTCGATCAACACATGCCGTGCATGTTTTTAAAACTTCGTGACATATGTAGGGGCGAAGATTGCCTAAAATCTAGTCCTTTATTGTGGCGATAAATTTTTATAAATATTTAATAAGCAAAATTGATCGAATCATCGGTGAATACAAGAAAAGGTCCATTATAAGGCGTTTCTAATGTTTTCTTGAATCGATCAACACGTGCGTAAACATTTTTCAAACTTCGGGTATGAAAGAAACATTGCGGGACATTTGTAGAGGCGAAATTGCCTGAAATCTAGTTTCTTTATTTTAGGGGTAAATTTTTTGATAAGAAGGAAACGTATTAAAAATGGGAAATGGCACAGTCATTGAGAAATTCACGAAGGGCTTCTGAAAGGTTCGTAGTGGAATTCAACAAAATGAGTTTCCGACCATAATTCAAAATTAATTGAGAATAAGAGAAGAAGTCTGTATCGATAATGTTCGCTTAAGGTTTGCTAGAGTCATCTTTGGAGTGATCTGATTTGGAGTTTAGTATTATTTTCATTTTCTTCATTTTTATTGTTTTCCTTTGCTTATCAGAGGCGATGATTGAAGTTCTAGGTGTGTTTTTCTCCAGGTTCACCAATTATATGGGGCAAAACTTGCTAAGTTGAGGTGGCTTCTTTGTAATAAGGCCCTATATAATTAATGATAAATTTAAAAGTTCATATTTTGAACGATGTATTTATTTAACAAAGAGGTAATAAAAGTTGCCGTTGCTGAGATACTCTTTTTCTCTCTCTCTTCAAATTCTTCAGAAGTCTCTTGTGCTTAGACGATTTTACCTCCTTTTTTAGGCGGGCTTTCGTTCTTGAGCTTTGAGTCTTGAAGATTCTGCTTCTCGCGATTGCTTAGCCAGCTGTTTACCCTCCCCCCTGCTGAGAATAGAATTTCTTGAGACTTGTTTCCGGGCGGTGTTGAGTTTCGGAGAGAGTAGTAGGAGTCTAGATAGTGAGTTTGGGGGAGTGTTATGGGTAGGTATCTCGACAAGGTGGGTTTTATATATTATTTCATTTCTGAAACATACTAAATTTTGCCCACGCAAACTTTGGCTAATTTCGAACATAAATTAGGAATTATTTTTGCACCATAGTTATAATTGGTACTATATATATATATATATATATATATACATATATATATATATATATATATATATATATATATACTATATATTTACCTATATATATATATATAACCTCCACATATATATATAATATATATATATATATATATCAGTGACAACTCAAGAACTTTAATGTGGGGATCTCTCTCTCTCTATATATATATATATATATATCTATATATATATATATATATATATATATATATATATCGAACATAATATATAAATATATTTATATATATATATATATATATATATATATATATATATATATATATATATATTGCCACCCCAACTCTCTACTTACGGTAAGCAGGCTTCCTCGAGGTCCGCTAGTGAAACTATAGAGTGGTTGCGTATAATGTCTGTCAGAGTTGGGTAGTCTAGCAGAAAATGTTCTCTGTCATCGCAAATTTGGATAAAACATCTCTGACAGTGGGGGGAGGTTGCCTTATTTATTCTAAAACTATATTCTTGAAGGGAGGGGTGGTGTCCAGAACGAAAACGTAACATATTGTTGGAGCTATACGTTCCAAGGTTTTCTCTGTTCGGGATATTTTAGGAAAGCATGTTCGAAGTATGGTGTTGTTTGGGTATGCTTTTATCGTTATTTGTGTTTGAATGTGTTTAAACATGGAAGCATCTAGGGGGAAGGTTGTTGAACATGTTAGAGTACTATGATGCTGGTGTGACCTTTTCCTTTTTGGAATGTTTCATAGGGTATGATGAGCTATAGAGAAAGATTTACTGTATAACTTACAGTAAGTCATTTAGAAGTGGTCTTTCATGTGGAAAATATTTGTTTCATTTCATAGATGAGTGATTAATTTGGTGGGAAGAAAGTCCGATGTTATCCTATGTGCTTATTTTGAACTTTCTATTTTTTTGGTTTGATTTTGTGCATTTAAAGAACCCAAGCAGGTATGCTATTGCAAAGAGTTTCTTTCTAATGACCAATGTTAGTACTTTCAGTGTATTCATTTATTTTTTTGCTTTTAAAATGATATTGTTAATTTTTTGGTTAAATGTAATGTGGGTATCGAAGGTCAAACCTAGGATGGTTTGCTTTTTACTGAGGGGACGGAGTCTATTTTTCGCTAGGTGTATTGCTGGGTGGGTGCTGGATTCTCTTCTGTCAGGGTTAGTCGGGTAACAGTGGATTTATGAGGTGAAGTTGTCATTCGATTCTCTGCCAGCAATTGCCCCGGTTGGTTTATGAATTAGTGCAGTTCTCTACATGTTATACTTATAAATGAAACTAGAGCTGAAATTGCGAGGTGGTCTGCATAACTATTGATTTTTATGGAAGGAGAACTAGGATAAGGATTGTCGTGCATGGAAATGTTAAAAGTTTGTGAGTCTATTATATAATTTTTATGAACAGGAGGAGTAGTGACCCTAGATTACTCTTGCTGTGCAGCCAGATAGAAAGTTTGCTATTATTGATTTGTCTTTGATGTATATATTTACATTTAGAACTTTGTTTATTAAAATGTGAAGGGGAACTGTATCGAAAGCCTTGTTGAAATCTATTGATACAACGAGAATGCGGCAGGTGGGAGGAGTTTGGTTGAAGCCCATTAATTTGTATAGTTAGAACAGCGAAGAGCATGGTAGTAGGGTACTTTTGTCGGAAGCCATGTTGTGATTCTTATAAAGGTACTGTGGGTGGAAATTCTTTGAAGAATTAATTTTTCAAATACTTTAGATATTGTGGAGAACAGGGATACATATGGATATGTGCGAAGCAAGGTTATTAGGTTGTTTATTTGATTATAATGCTGATTTTATGTGTCCGCGTTTCCAAAAAGATGGTAAAGTGTTTCTGTGCCATGCCACATTAAATATTTATGTTAGGGCTGAGATTGCAATAAGTACAAGGTGTTTGAGGTGAATATTGAATTTACAATCTGTATTATGGGCTTATGAATTTATGAGATTTTTAATAATATTGTGTACTTCTAAGGGCCTGAATAAGAGTCCTTCTTGATCGACTTTTAGTCACTGTAGCAGTTTGATTATTTGTTTGTTTATTTGTTTGAGGTTATGACAGATTTTTGAAAGTGGGACATGAGACTATAGCATTAGTTTTCTGGGGTGGGTACTTTGTTGTGTTTGTTTGCAGATAGCTTCTTGTGTTGGTGGAATGTTTGGCAGATTGTGGTGACTTGGATTTTTGGGGAGCAGAGAGAGATATCTGAAGATGTAGAGTTCTGGTTATTTTATAGAGGTCAACGAGTATGTTGATTTAGGTTATTTGTTATCTATCAGTGCATGACCTTTTGGTGTGCGTGTGTGTGCTTGTGTGTGTGCGTTAAGCAATACGGAGTTGTGTACTTAGATTGTCAGGCTACTATTAAGTTGTTATATTGTGCTAAAGGGGACAGGTCAAAAGAATAACCTTACGAGCAGTATTGTAATGTAGATGAAGGGTACGCAAATGTTAACTATGTTCAATTTTTTTTGTTGACTCGTACTTCAATTTATTGATATGTAATTGATTGATCGTTGCTAATGAGGGTGTTGAGTGTGACTTGTGGTATTTCGGAATTGGATATTTTTATGTATGAGTATGTAGAGAAGGGATTTGCGTCTTGTCTCAGGTTTGTATTAATAGTGAATTCTGGCGAGTGTTTGTGATGATGTTGGTTTCCTAAATTAGTGATATGTGTAGGTTATAATTTGTTAGAGTATAGTGCAATTCTTGGCGCTTGTTTTTTATTTCGTAAACATTTAATTGTAGTAAGATAAATGAGTTATGAGGGTGAGAGACGTAGGCTTCTGTGGGTTAGTCTCCGCAAAAGTCGCAGGACCATGTTGGTGAATATTTGTTAGGGGTTCACAGGTTAGTGCATTTTATGTGGTACCTGATTGAATAGGTATTGCAGAACACTAAGGTTTCTCCTCAGGTAAAAAATTACTGATTTTGGGACAGATATGTCTTCTAGGACTGAGATTAAACTCTATCTCTTCGACTAATAGAAGGAGT